>JAGKTI010000647.1:92037-105710 GCA_018397915.1 Birgus latro | reverse complement strand
ACCTTTTTTCTAGCTGTTTTACTTAAGAACCATGCATGGAAAAATTAAATTGCAAGCAGGACATTATGAATAACATTTTTGGTCATTTTTTAACACATGTACAGCATGATGAAGACAGGTTAGGCATGAAGTTAGGGTACTTATGAACAAAAAGCGGCCGTCCTGATGTAATAACCCACTCTATCATCTCAGACTCTGACAGGAAGACGTTGCACCTGACACACCTTTCCAATTGAGAATCACCAGCACTTCTCACCAACACTTTCACCATGCACCTGACACACCTTTCCAATTGAGAATCACCAGCACTTCTCACCAACACTTTCACCATGGTTTTTTTTTATATAACTGGAATAACACCACTTCACTGCACTGTACACAACAGTAAATTCCCGTGTGGTCTAGTGACGATCCCTGGAGAATTTAGTCGCTGTCAGAGTCCGAGATGAGCAGACGGAGGCGGCGTAGGGGCATCTTGGTGCGACGTGGTGATACACTATCCACTACAGAGGACTCCGAAGATAGACGCAAACTAACATCCAGTGGTGATTCAGCCGTGCCTGATGTGCTGGGCTGTGGATTGGAGCTAGAAGGCCTGTCTTCGTGAGATGATGGTGTGGAGCGAGAGTGGACGACGGCGGGGTTGACTGGCCTGAAAAAACTCTCAATGGTTGATTGACACAGAGGACGACGATTTTGACGATTAATGATGCGTTGCCTGAAACCTCGCACTTGACTCGCCAATTCCAATGACCCCATCTCTCTGTCGCAGTCCGGGTGTTCTAGGTAGTCAAGGACGAACTCCACATAGTGCCGGATTGTGCTCAGCCTGGGGATTGTTGGGGCAGTTGCAACCTGTGAGGAGTCCGCATCATCATCGCTGTCTTCGTCAGAATCTTCCTGCTGGGTACTGGGACCAGCAACAGCAGATGCGATCTTGGTATCAGACATGATCTGATACCCAGGATCACCCTCGTCGTCATCCAACCACTCACGCACTTTGTCGACATCCACATCGTCTCCACCCGTACGAAGCCTTGCATGAAAGTCATCCACGTCAAAACCCAGAAAATCGTGCACCACGTCACTTCCATGAAGTAGGCGAGACCAACCATTTTCTAAAGTCTTGACAGAGACTTCATTCCATGCATTTGCCCAGTTGTAGATGGCAGACTTGAGGGTGTATCGGCGAATGTTTTCGAGTGTTTTTTGTCCTCGCATGTCACGTCCTTCCCTGCGATCGTCCTCGTCCTCGTACACAACCATCACCTCGTCCAAAAACTTCCATCGGTATAGCCTCTTCGTTGCCACAATCACTCCCTGGTCCATTGGTTGGATGAGAGCAGTTGTATTAGGTGGCAAAAACAGACACCTGATGCGACCATTCTCTGCCACCAACTCCTTGTCTGACAGATGCACAGGTGCATTGTCAAGAATCAGGAGGGCCTTTACCTGGTCTCGTCGGATTTTCAGTGTCTCCGTCTGATAACGAATGACCTCCTTAACAAAGTGTCGGTGGAACCAATTCTTGAAGATCTTGGTTGTGAACCAAGCCTTCAGAGAATGATACCACACGACAGGAAGGGCATTCATTAACCCACGAAGGCACCTAGGCTACTTTGCATGGCCTACAATAACGGGCTTGAGCCGGTGCATGCCATTAGCATTGGCACAGCACAAAGCAGACACCCGTTGCTTCGAGAGCTTGGGGCCAGGTAAACGCTTCTCCGTCTTCTCAGCGAGAGTGTTTGTGGGTATTGAACGATAAAATAGGCCAGTTTCATCAGCGTTGTAAACTTGACCAAGAGTGAGGCCCTCCCTATCAATCAAGCCATTCACCTTCTGCCGAAACTGTTCTACTCCTTAGTCGTTAGCGTCCAGAGCTTCGCCATGGATCTTACGGTTGGTAAGTCCGTGTCGTAACTTAAACGCGAAGAGCCAACCTTCAGATGCCTTGAAGTCTGGGGCGTCTTGTAGCCTTGCGAACTTTTCAGCAGCAGCTTTCAGCTCCGTTCCACGTACCAACACACCAGCAGCTCGTTGTTGTCGATACCAAATCAACGTGGAGCGGTCAATGTCTGCATACTTAGGAGTAAACATCACTTTCCTCTGCACGTTTCGTCTGGTCTTCGATGTGAAATCAGCCGTGTACTGCTGTAGTTTGTCTCGAGACTTCTTGATATCAAACAAGGTGGAGCGAGAGAGGTTGAACTCACGTACGATGCGCCCTGTTGACCAGCAAGCGTCCACCTTGTCCAATATCTGCCTCTTCTTCTCCAGAGTCAAAACCACTCTCTTCCTCTTCTCAGGAGGCAGGGCCATCATCACACACATGATGAAGAAGGTGAAGAGCAGTATCAAGCACTGTAGGAGGTAGGGTATCACCACAAAAGCAATCACTTCGGCCGCCATTTTCGGAGTTGTTCACGAGGGAGGAGGGGAGTGGGTAATGGCGACCAATAGTGGCGTCATGAGTGTAAACAGAGGGGATCGGCGCGCACGGGAAATTCAAACTGACGCGGTCCCAAAAAATCAAAAATTAATCGATTTTTTTCGGATTTTTTTGCATTTTGGGGGTTGGGCAGCCTAGAATGTCCGGTTAGTGAGTATGTCCGGTTATTGGACGTCCGGATATTAGAGGGATTACTGTACAGGGTGAAGTCTGAGTCACAGAGACTTTTACTTGATAATCTAAATCATGGAGAAAGGAAAAATATGATTTTTAGGGTGGCAAATCAGGTGAAGAGGGATAATCAGGACATTGTAGGTGAGCAGTGTGTGAAGAATGATGATGGAAGGGTGGTGGTGAGCAGTGAGGATATTAAAGATGCATGGAGAGAGCATTATAGCCGATTGTTGAATGAGGAGTTTGATTGGGATAGAGAAGGTTTGGAGCCCGCTGATCCAGTGTTTGGCCCTTGGCCTTTGATTGACGCTGCTACTGTGAGTGAGGCAATAGGCAGGATGTGGGTGGGAAAGGCGGCAGGTGTGTCTGGGTTAACTGCCGAAATGTTGAAGGCCTCAGGAGATACTGGGGTGAGTTTAGTCACTGACCTGATAAATAGGATTATATATGAGTGTGTTGTCCCAGATGATTGGCTGAGGAGTGTAATTGTAAATGTGTACAAGGGAAAGGGTGATGCCCTGGAAAGGGGAAATTACAGAGGTATAAAGCTCTTAGATCAGATAATGAAAGTAATGGAGAGAGTTCTAGAAGGTATGATTAGAGAAAGAGTGAATATCGATGAGATGCAGTTTGGGATTATGCCAGGCAGGGGGACCACTGATGCCATATTCATTGTTCAACAACTTCAGGAAAAATATATTGGAAAGAAAAGGGAATTGTATTTTGTTTTTGTTGATTTGGAAAAGGCCTTTGACAGAGTCCCTAGAGAGGTGGTGAAGTGGGCAATGAGAAAGCTAGGGTTGGAAGAGTGGCTGGTTAGGGTGGTTATGGCCATGTACATGGGTGCTCGCACCCAGGTAAGAGGGAATGGAGCTTTGAGTGATGAGCTTTCCGTGAATGTTGGTGTGCATCAGGGGTCAGTTTTGAGTCCCTTGTTGTTTATCATGGTGCTTGAAGCCCTCTCATGTGACTTCAGAGATGGACTCCCATGGGAGATGTTGTATGCTGATGATTTGGTGTTGATTGTGGAGAATGAAAAGGAGGTGGAGGAAAGATTTAAGAAGTGGAGGGATGGTAAGGGGTACAAGGGCTTAAGGGTAAATGCAGATAAAACAAAAGTGATGATATCTAGGGTTGGTGGCGGTACAATCAGAGGAGAGGGAGAGTGGCCATGTGCAGTTTGCCACAAGGGTGTGGGAAGTAATTCCATCTTGTGTAGTGTTTGTGATAAGTGGGTGCACAAGAGATGTAGTGGTATTAGAGGTAGACTGCGAGATGATGCTGATTTCATGTGTGCAGCGTGTCGGGGAGAGCAGGTGGAGATCGTTAGGTGTGAGAGGGTTGAACTTGCAGGTGAGTCTCTTGAGTGTGTGGAGGAGTTTCGTTATTTGGGAGACATGTTATGTGCCGGAGGTGGGGCTGGAGTTAGCTCGGTTGCTAGGGTGAGAAGTGGTTGGAAGAAGTTCAGGGAGCTGTTGCCTCTCCTGACATTGAGAGGACTCTCCTTACGTGCTAAGGGGTCTTTGTATGCAGCATGTGTTAGGAGTGTGATGCTGTTTGGTAGTGAGACCTGGGCAGTAAAGGAAGAGGATATTCGCAGGTTTAAACGTACAGAAATGACAATGATTAGGTGGATGTGCAGTGCGTCCCTGCGTGCAAGGCCTGGGGGGGCTGGGTTTACGATGGAAGAGTTGAGAGGTAGGATAGGACTGGAGTGTATTGGTGTTGTGATGAGGAGATGTAGGCTGAGGTGGTTTGGACATGTGGAGAGGATGGGGGATGATAATTGGGTACAGAGGGTGAGAGGTGTTAATATTGGGGGAGGGGTTGGGAGGGGTAGACCGAGAAAGACATGGGACGAGGTCATTAAGTGTGACTTAAGGGTTAAGGGACTGAACAGGGAGGCTGCCAGGGATCGAGCAGCATGGAGAGCCGCCATTAGGTGACCATGGCCGACGCATGCAAGCATGTTGGAGCCTTCAAAAACGAAACGAAAATGAAACGAAACGAAACTGTAGTTCACCAAACGTAAGAACCTTGAATGTAATAAGACACAGTTTACATTCATTTCTAGCCTTTACTGGTAACCAGTGCAGCTCAGTTAGGAACAGGGTAGTCAAGGAACTTAGGGGGAGACCAAAGATAAGCCGTGTTGCCCTGTTCAACACAGACTGAGCTTTTTTTAGTATATTATTTGGAAGACCAATCCACAGTGAAGAACAATAATCAACACGAGACAAGACCTCTGCATGGAGCAATGTTAAGAGGCAACATCTGTTCAGGAATTTTCTCACAGAGTACAGATTTCTGATATGCAAGTTACACCCTCTGACAACTTGATTAATATGTTCTTTGTAATTTAACTTTGAATTAAAATAAACACCCAAATTTTGAACAGAACTGACTGAATGAAGCTGTGACACACCAATGTTCTAAGCCAGGACATTATCAGTAACACCCAGATTTTGAACAGAACTGACTCGATGAAGCTGTGACACCCCAACGTTCAAAGCCAGAGTTATTATCAGTGTCGTCACCCCTTCTGTTTCCTCTGATGATGATGATTTCAGTTTTACCCTCATTCAGCTTAAGTTTCCTCCTAGCCATCCAAATCTTAATCTCAGACAGTAGAGATTCAAGCTTAGTCTTAGTATCATTGATATCTGACATCTTAACATAGAGCTGGGTGTCGTCAGCATGAAAATGATAGGACACATCATGAGCAATGAGTAAAGACAGTAAACTATTCGTGTAGATTGTAAATGGAATTGGACCCAAAACTGATCCTTGAGGGACTCCGAACAGAAGAGGAGCAGAATCAGAGCTTGCATAATCAACAATCACTGTCTGAGATCTGTTTGACAGATACGATTTAAGGAGGAAAAGAGCACTATCACGAACACCACAAAAATATAGATCATCCAGCAATAGTTTATGATCTACTGTATCAAAAGCAGCAGGCAGATCCAACAGAACTAGGAGAGAGGACATCCCACTACAGGTGTTTGCCACCACATCACTATGAATCCCTGTTGATGCAGTTTCAGTTGAATGGTATTTTCTGTATGCTGAATGAACAACAGGAACAACTCTTGTTATGTTCCAGTAGGGTAAGAGTTGATCAAATATGGCATGCTTAGTAATCTTGGATACGAAAGACAGGTTGGAGACAGGATGATAATTTGTCATGCTCTCGACATCAAGGCCAGGTTTCTTGATTAGGGGCCTAAGCAAAGCACGTTTCTCAGACTGCACAAAATTACTTTCTAAGAAGCATCTCTTTATTATGTTGCAGATAAAGTCTGCTGCATACTTGTACATGTACCATGATTAGTTTGTGTCATTGTGGCAGGATGTAAGACAGGTAAAATAATATTTCACTAATTGTGAGACAAGTGTTGTAAAATATACACGTGAATGTGCAGTATGTTCTATTTAAGTAGAACATGCTGTAATTAAATCTAGTTCTGTCTTAAGTAAATAATTATTAATTCTAATTGTGACTGTCACCATGCACATTACTAACAGATATGTACTGCCCTCCCCAGATGCCGTCAGGACGTGGGATCTCGTAAGCGTTTCTTACTGTACTCTGTTTACACGTGGGTGGTGGGTGCAGTGTTGACCACTGTAGTTTTGGTCATGCCCTACGTCACTGGGAAGGAACGCGACTCATCTCTTATGGAGCCTGTGCCAGACGTCTGCAAACTCAAGAGTAAGTTGATGCCTGATGATGTAGTGGGTTAAGGTGCTCCAGCTGGATGTGGCCCATAATAGGTTTAAGTCTGAGGAATTACAAGTTTATTGACTCACCCCTCATGTAGCCTATGCTCTGTTTCTGCACGGTCAGTAGTAAGTTGATGACTGGTGATCTGTTAGGTAGTAGGTGGTTGGTTACTATCAACCCTAGGAAGGTACTACCATAAGAGTAAACTGCAACAACAAATTTTGCAACAAACCTCACTTAATATCATTGATTGTTATTTGTCATGTTTTCCCATTGCTTACTCTCTGTGCACCTCCCTCCCCAGCGGACATGAACATGCTGCTGCTGTTGGTGGCGTGGGGACTGATGCTGTTGGACCTCATCTTCCTCTCACTTGCAGCATCTCACATCTGCAAGTACCCTAAATTTGGCAACGGACTTCCCCGGTGTGAGGCAACACTCAGGTGATGGCACTTTTTCTTTTCTTTTTTCCTTTTTAACCACTAAACTGCGGGGTTCTTGGGGGCGTTTCTTGCCCTTCCCGTCGGCAGTAATTTGCGCTCCAACTGACTTTTTAAAAATATTTGCCAAAAATCCATTTTTTGTCCTAGACTATTATAATTTTATAAGCTTATGGCACATACCTTCAGCTTTATCATGGGGTGTTTTTTTTAGCACTCGACGACTATCGTATGACTTCTGGAGACTTCCGAAGTTGGCTCACGAAATCTCCACATTTACGCTTCCCAACAGCCCATACTATTTATACCAATGTCTTATATTATCACTAGAAACACTAATCTATTATTTCCCAATAGGTTGGATTCCTTGCCACCGACCGTCACGAGAGTGACTCCCCGTGGTTAAGTGGTTAGTGGATATTTTGGGATTGAGTGGTATATTTCTTTTTTATTTATTTATTTATTGTATAGGGGGTAAAATGGGATTGGCAAGTACTGTACATTTAGGATTGTATGAAAATGTTTCCTCATTAAAGTAGTGTGACACTTGGGTGTGGCATGAAAGTGAGAGAAGAAAAAAAAAAGCAAGTGAATGAGCATTGGAAATGGGATTACTGTATTGAGGAGTGTGTGCAGAGTGCATCAAGTGGACAGAAGAAGAAATAATGTTAATTGTAAGTTGGAGTAAGAAACTCTGCTGATAACAGAGTAGAAGAGAGTAAGTCTAGATTTTGTGATCACATGGAGAGAATGGATGTAGATGTGGTAGTGAAAAAGATATCTGTGAGTGAGTGTGAAGGTGCAAGGAGGCATGATAGGGCAAGAAAATAAAGTAAATGAATGTGAAGAAGCCAAAATATATATGGAAGTTGGTAAAGGTATGTAATTGAAAGAAGACTGTGTTGGTTAAATGAGTTATGCACTGGGGAGCACCCCCCCCTTTTTTTTTTTTTTTTTTTTTGACAGCTGGTGAAATGACATTCATCTGAAGGATTTATGTAAAGTGCATATATAAAGAAAGCACCAAAATGTATATCATCATCATCATCATCAAATCCTGCGTTGCCCCATGAGGAGTGTAGAAGCCTGGGGCTAGGCAAGGTGGTCCTGACATTTAAGATGAGAGTGACCAGCCTCACTCATCCCTGAGTGGCATTACATGGGCAGTAAACCTCAACCACGCCTTGGATATAAACCTACACTGGCTCAATCCTATAGGAGCACCTTAATTACCCGCTTAACCACCAGGCGCCATAATTTGGTTATATGGTTACCACCCAGCATAGTAAATGGTTTGCTGGTGTACAGGAAACCATTTGGCTTGTCACTCAATGTAAAGTCACCCATAGGCAGAAGGAAGAGGAAAGAATGAAGGAAAAAAAGAATAAGGAGTGAAGAGTCACCAATTAGGCATTAGGAAGAGGAAAGAATGAAGGAAAGAAAAACAGAAGAGGATGGAAGGAAAGAAAGAAGGAAGGGAGGAAAGGGCAGTCACCCAAGAGCAGCACTACACTGAGTGAGTGGATGGTGAGTCCCCCCACCTACCACTAATGCATATGGTTAAACCCTTTGAAATGGAGCCAGGATTCTGTGAGCCTGAATGATGTGTGAATGATTGTGTGGCTCTTTTCACCAGAGATACTCTTGATATTTCTCCCGCTTTTGTGTTTTTTCTTCCTTTTTTTTTCTAGACCTTACCATATCCCATCTGTATTAGCAGGAAAAATGGTTGCAGTGATGGTAAATGAATAATTGATTGACCTTACTCCATTCTCTTGTGGGAAAAGAGGTCTAGATGGCATTAATGATAGGCCTTTTTTTTGTTTTTTCTTCAAATAAGTCCGTATTAGCCCTCAATATGTCTCAGATAAATGACCAACTTAGGCAATGTTTCATGCATTAGTCAACTGAATTCCCTGACTTTCCCCCCCCATCACCAGGTAATTTGTTCTGCTGAGGTAGGATCCAAAATACAGGTAGAGAGATGGATATTGAAGGTTTTATCAAATTCTTTCACCTTAATTGTCTAACTAAAACCACATGAACTTGTCTGGAGGTAGTAAGAATATAATGGAAGACACATCATTAGCATGAAAGAGTTAATATTAAGTAATATCTAACCACTCTTTCAACAGCCTGAAGCAGGGGTGGAAGTTGTTCCTTATCATGATTGTGCACACCATTACTGACGTGCCTGATGACATATTTGACGTCAAGGTAGTCGAGTGAGTATGCTGCTTCATTTTCAACTTTTTTTTTTTTTTTTTTTTTGACGTGCTATGGAGTTTCATGCTAGTACTCTTAAATCTGTATCCCACCCACCTTAGTTATTGATGGAAATTTAGGCAGGGATGATATGTGGTTTGTATTAGTTTATATATTATATCTTTCAGTAATTGTGAGGAGGTAATTAGCTGGTTTTGGCTGTTGATTTAGCTTACAGTCCATAGAAAACAGTATCTGTACCATGGCAAACCTCAGTATGGGAATTAGAGAAAATGTGGAATCATTTCAACTGGTCTGTTGAGTATTTCTGTTTTTACTTACCCCATCCATAGGTGGGAAAAAAGGGCAGGATAGTAATGATATTGGTGATTTTTTTTTTTTTCAGCTTGTGGCGGTATGTGTTGGTGGAATCTGTAGCCATCTTCGCAGTGTTTGCATACCGTAAAACTGTCATACGTGCATTGTATCGTTGTAGCTGCTGCCCCAGTCACTGTGCACCCCAGGACCTTGAGATGAACCATGTACAGGAGAAGGATCAGCTCACCAATGGACGCTAATTAGTTTGCTAGATCACAGTTGGATGCTAACACATTCACAAATGGACAAAAGGTGGGATAATTATGGTGATAATGACATGGATGTTAAAGTAATTCACTAGGTCACTGTTGAATGCTAATTAACCCATTGTGCTACCACCAGGACACCATTTAATTCACTCTGCTACCACTGGGAGGAATACTGTACCTAAGTGACAAGTGTATAAGAAGCAGTACATAGATGAAGCTAAAATCACATAATTGAACCATAGTCACATTAATGGAGCTCAGTCACAATAATGGAGCTCAGTCACACTAATGGAGTTCAGTCACACTAATGGAGCTCAGATCACAACAATGGAGGCCAAAGTCATACTAAGGAGCAGCTAAATGAGTATGGTATTGACAATAATTCCTGAGCATCAGTTGGTGCTTCCCAGCTGTCATCAGGAATGAGTAGAAGAGTGGCTACAACTACATCTCCTAATATTACTGACAGCAGCAGAATGTACACAGAAAACAAGTACATGTACTGTATAAAAGGTAGTGGATTGATTGTCTTCACAGCTGTTACATACATACTGGGTATACATATCAGTCACATCAAAAGTAACCCAGTGTCTTTATGCACCAGGGCTCTTGAAACTACAGTATACCAGAAAATTTATAAAGCTGCCCACCCATATTAGGCATACTCAGACCACCAGCTACAGTAGATACATGCATATTCATACATACAGATCACATTGTAAGTACAGTACTACGTTCCAGTACGCATTTGAACTCATGAAACTCTTCCAGAAAATTATTAAGATGTTGTGTAATGTCGTCCATCCTGCGTTTATTTCCTTCATAGAGTGGAATGAGGAAACAAACTTGTTATACTTTCCTTATTTATACCTTATGAAGGTCTGCATCCTCTCCAACCTCAGTTTCCAATCAGATTATTCATGGTTCAAAGTTATGGTTGGAGAAATAGCTCAGAGTTTGATTAGTTAATATTCTCAGCATGATTATACTCTTCACTTTAACTTGCCCTAAAACTGACACCTCTGCATCTTGAATGCTGGGCTGCAACAAGAGATTAACACAAGAATGTCATGCTAGTTAAAATGAAGTTATATGGACAGTATGTTTAGCCATGGGATTATGTTATTGTGCCTTTGAGCTATGTGATATAAGCAGCAAAAGGACAGAAATCTCGGCCAAGTTAAGGTGAAAGAACTGTAGTAACTATTCTCAATAGAACCATATAAGAGAAGTGCTCATGAAGTTTAATGTTTACTAAGTTTGAAAACGGAAGCTGTTATCTTCATGCCAAGTGACTGACGGAAATGTACAGATTTTGTTCCTGTTTTGATTTGTCTTTATTATAAATGCCTTCAACCAAGTGTGCTGGTGAGATTGCAGCTGCAGAATTTTGAGTATTATTCTGCTTCTCCATTTGTGTTATAATTTTGCTGTGTAGATTATCTGATAACTATAAGAGTAACCTATTACTGTACCCCATTGCTGATATACCATTGTGCATACTGCTGGAACCTTGGATTGCATTTTGATAAGACTTTGTGTGATTACTTTTGAGTGAGGTGGTCCTGCATTCTCATCAGAAATGTGGTTGATTTCTCTCTTGCTGAGCAAAAGCTGTCAGCTAACATGCCATTTCACACAGGCAAGCCAATTATTATATATCATGATAGTGAAGCTGTAAGTAAGGATAAGCTTTAGTGCTCAGTTATTTGTTCATTCATTTTTAATGATGTGTATATAATATTGCTCATTATTTATCCCCTGGCTTATTTGCATAAGTGTAAAACTGAAGGGAAGTATTTAAACCTCTGAGGATTCATTTAATTTAATAGTGTAAACCCCAGCTGTACATGTCCTTGAAATGGCTGACAAGTGATCTTATCAGCAAGTTGTCAATTTCAGTGATAGGCTTCCTTTAAGAGTGGTGGCAGAGCCAAGTACAATAAGGGTTAAAGTTCACTGACACTTCCCTGCAGGCTGTGGTGGTGGAGGGTGCTACATGAAAAAAATTATATATATGTATATATATATACAGTATATATGTATATATTTTTTAGCAACATGTAACACACAACAAAAGAGTATGACAGAGATAGTTACCTGCAGATATTCAGAGACAGATAAAAAATATGGAAGGCAGAACACAATACAGTATTGGCTAATAGACCCTGATGTTCAGGGAGGAATGAGAAATACAGAAGATAGGACACATTGCCGGGAGGAATTGTTAGGAAACTTTAGCTTGTGATAATGTCTTTCTCCAGGAAGCCTAAGGATGGGTATCATTAGTTACATTTTTTTGTTGGGTTACCTTCTCTCACCATGCAAGAATTGTTGCCACCACATGAAGGCATCACCCATCACTGTCTAAATATTGTGAAGTTATTTAACAAGCCCTATTTATAGGGAAGCAGCTGCAAGAGAAGTATCATTTTTTACATTTGATGCTGTCTTCCACTACAGTATCCACATGTGATTATCACTTTCAGTTTACCTAGAGGAAAGTCATCATCCATTCATATAGTTATTAGGTCTTGATTATTCTTGTCATTTGTGAGCAGGTAAAAGACAGGATAGTCAGCAGCTAGAAACTGGGAAAGAATGTGACAGGGAAGTACTATCCTTTTTCTGGGCGTCATACTCTGTCATGTTTGGTTGCCATTGTAGTAATACTGTAGTGTTTGACTGAAATAGTTTTTTGGTTGATTAGTCATGAAGATTCTCATTTGTAGGACTCAGAATGTTTTATGAATACACCAGTGGTGACTGCACAAGCAAAAAACTGTATTATTAATATTATTATCACTGTTATTATTATTGTTTGTACATAGAGTATCCTATTTGACATGGAGAAACAGTAGGCATTGAGTTATTGTAGCTGTATTTAATTTTGTATGTTCAAGGTGTATTTAATAGTAGAAATATGAACAAAAGCTAATTGGACTTCTTAACCCCTTCATTCCAATGATGTATTTTCATTTACTTCTTGCACTCCCCTGATAATTTTATTTAATCATCCCATATTGGTAAGATTATTAGAGATTTTTAAACTCTTGGTACAGAAAATTCCTCCAAAGTTGAATAAAATGGTCTGGAAGAAGTAAGAATAAAGCAAAAAGTATGTCGCTGGATAGTAAGGGTTAAGCCATGTTTATATGAGGAGCAAGGTGAGTGAGGGTAGGTTTTAGAAAAGCAGCAGAGAATGTCCACTTCCTTTATTGCTGGAGTATGTCAGCTGGGAAGGCTGAGAGTGCTGACACATTTATTGGGTGAATTGTTTTTCCTCTTCATCCAGTTTCACTGTTCCTCACTGGTTGTTCCTCTGATGCTGTTAACTACAGTCAGGTCCTGTTATTCACGGGGGTTATGTACCAGAACGCCCTGCGAGTGTTGAATTCCGCGAGTAGTCCAAACCTACCAGAGAAGTCACTGATTTCAATGTTTTACCTATTCCTATTACCTACAAACCCACTATAACACCTGTAAATGCATTTTATTCACATTAATACTTCCTTAAAAGACAGTACAGGATGATACACAAGCCCTTCTGGGTGCAGTATACCATACTTACCGTGCAATTATGACAATGAGAGTTTGCCTTGTGCTGAACAGCACGTACATATACAGGGTGACTGCACAGTTTAACTGTATAGGATAGTATTTCTCACAGAAAAGAAGCAAAAAAATCACTTATGAACCACTAGGAACAGCTGATGCTGTGGTAAAAGTGGGAAGTATCTTGAAATAATTTCCCAGAAAAATCCCCAAATAGTGATTCCGTGAATAGCGGGGGTTGACTATGTACTGTAAAGTGATGATATTTCAGTTGCTCTCTGTGGTCTTCAGTTGCTGTATAACTGGAGTGCCTAGATATGCTCAACTTAAGAATGTACTCGGGCACTGCTCCTGGTTCTTTAGGGTTGCATTTTTGTCATTACAGGAGGCTTACTAGCATTTCTTCCTTATTGTAAATGGCTTGTTAATTGTCATTTATATTATTTATAGTCTGTGGCAGTCAGTTTGGTCAGTAGATATGTGATCCTTGAGACACAGGGCATGGATTCATCACTTCAGAACAAGAATGAGAT
>JAGKTI010000647.1:74055-91810 GCA_018397915.1 Birgus latro | reverse complement strand
ATATAATATATAATATATAATATAATGTTTTTCTTGAATATTAGATCCTTCAAGCTTGGGACCCATCTTGTAGTGGCCCTTTTAACTTTTTCAGTCTTATCTATATGTTTCTTGAGATGAGGATTCCAGACTACTGATGCATACTCCAGGGTTGGTCTGATGAAAGATGTTATTATCTCTCTTAGCATGTCTTCATTTACGTATTTGAATGCTATTCTCATATTTGTGAGCAATGTATACATGTTCCGTACCTTCTCACTTATGTGGTCAGCCGGAGATAGTCTGTTATTGATAATCACACCTAAGTCCTTCTCTCTTTCTGATATGTGTAGGGTTTTACTTCCTAACTTATAATCCCAATCTTGTCTTTTTCCTCTATTACCAAACTTGATTACATGACACTTTTCCACATTGAATCCCAGTTGCCATTTATTACTCCATTCATGAAGTTTATTTAATGATCTATCAGAGTGCTTTTTTGCCTTATTGTCTCTGTATCATTCTGAACTCTTCCATAATACTCTAATGGTTGACAGCTGTGCTTGCCATTTCACTAATCTTCCTTCTGAGTGTACCAACCTCAACTAAAAGCTCATCAGTCGTTGTGTCTTTCCTGTGAACATCCTTTACTAATTTCTCATTTTCCTCTTTCTGCATGTGCAACTGCTTCTTAATTTCATCCATTTCACTCTGAAATGCCTTCTCTGATCTGTGCACTCGTTCTACCAGCTTATTGTACATATCCATTTCCACCAGTTCCGGTAGAAATAATCATCCTGCTTTCTACCTTTATCCCTTTTCTTAACTCCTTCCATGTTCACTTTACTAAAAATGGTGCTCATCTTGTGGTACCATGAGAAGAATCTTCTTACAGTTTGCATTCCTGTCCGTTTGAGACAAAAACACTAAACAGCTGATTTGCTTGTTTGGCACATCTGCATTATTTTATTTTATTCTGTTACTGGACCAACACTTTCACTTAAATTTTCTCTTTTATATTAGAACACTATTTAGTTGGACCTCGTACAGAGCTTGACTCATATAAAGATACTTTTTAGGTACACGTATTGCCATTTGTGGCCGAGCGTGCCTGGTGTCGAGTGATTTTGCCTGGTGCAGAGCGGCACATCCTGCTTCTCTTGCGTCTAGTGTGTGTGTGTGTGTGTTTGTTTGTTTGTTTATTTTAGATGCCTGGTGATCTAGTGAATTAAGGCCCTCCATCCGTGTGTGGCTTAGAAGAGTCTAATTCTAAGGGGTGCTTGGGATTTATTGCTCATGTAATGACACAGGGGATGAGCAGCTGGTCATTCTCACCTTAATTGTTTGGACTGAGTAGCCTAACCCCAGCCCCTTACTCTGTGGTGGAGCAATACTGGCTTGGAAAATGGATGAGTGACTTTTTTGTTTTTTGTTTTTTTCCAATCTTTGTTTATATTTAAGCCATATGAATAAAATGCAAGAGAACAGGAAGATGTAGTATGCTAAATAAGTTGCAGAGGAAAAGGTGCTAGCAAGCTTCCTAAGCTGATGAAACTATGATGATTATTGTCATAAGGATATAGTTGTGTAAGGAAGCATTTCATATGCATTTATCTTATTTACAACTGGTATTGAATGAGCATGTTATGTAACTTAGAGTAATGTACTGTAGCTATTGTCATGCATTTTCATTTTTTTTATGTTTGATTTCTCTGCGGAATGGCCAGCGTTTGAAAACTGTGTATATATCTTTGGAGAAAGTGGTGATACATTGCAAAGCAGTGATACAGAGGCAATCATTTACATGTATATTGTTCACTTGCAGTTAACTTTTGCCATCATGACCAGAAGAAGTGAAGTATTACTTTATAAGTGCCAAATGTTTTAAACTGTGTCATCAAATATTGCCTTTCTTTGACAAACATACTAGACTTATTGTGATGTTTTACTCTTAAAACTAGCTGTGCCTTGTGTGGTCCGATGGTTAACCACTTCAATCCCATTACATATTTTCAGTGTATGCTTGCTATCTCCAGACGATTTTATTCAGCAGTGTTACTTTAGTACTGAAGGGCATAAGGCCATATCTAATTCCTCCAGTTCAAAAAGTCTCATGAATAAAATAATCTGAAAGTAAAAAGACAAAAGATTAGAAGTAAATAAAATTGAAGTCACTAAGTTGTTGTGGCCTCAGGCTCATCTGAATATGAACCTGGTCAATTTTTGTTTGAAACTGCTCTCATGCTGCAGTCCACAATCCTCTTTTTGAAGGATAGAAAAGGAGTTGAGAGATGTTTATATGATTGGTCAGCTGAGCCATCTAGTTATTTCAGTGCCACTACATGAAGGTGTCCCTGTTGTTTTACAGCACATGAAAGGATATTGTTTTGAACTTGTCTGTGTCAGATACATGTTTTATTAACTTCATTCCAACTATGTCTTTTGCATCTTACTCTCTCTGCCATCAAATGATTATACTGTATTCACATTTAGGGGAAATCCAATGGTGAGGTGGTTAATGAAAGCCATATTTAACCTCTCCAGTGTGAAGAGTCTTCCTCAAGCTTGATAAAATAATCTGGAGACAGCATGGAACACTATAATAAAAATACATCATCAGACTGAAGAGGTTAAAGGAGACTTGTGTGGGAGTGTTTATGGTACAGTATTATGCAGTACAGGGAAACTGTTTTACTGCAGATGATGTTAGAGTGTGTGTGAGGTGTCTGCAGGAGTTAGTGAACTATTCCTACTAGCTACAGTGAGCATTGATGTGATATAGCCATAAGCCAGCTCATGTTTTGGGTCAAAAGAAGTTTGTTATGTCAGATATCACTGTGATGCTAGATGGTCTAGTGGGTGAAGGTACTTCAACCAGATGTGGCCTATATGGGTTTACATCCAAGGGGGGGTTGGAGTTTATTGCTCACATAATGCAACTTTAGGGTGACTAACTGGTTACCCTTGTATTAACCATTGGGACTGAATAACCTATCTCCTGGCCGTATGCTCTGGATGGGCCAAAAATGATTGGATGATACATAGACAGATATATCTGTGAGGAGCTGGGATGATTAAACAGCAGTAAATATGCTTACAGGTATCTGAATATTTCTCAAGTGCCAAGTCCCATATTCTTGTCAGTTTAGGCTTTTTAGAACCTCTTTCTTTGCAGTCTGATTTTCCATACTACACCTTACCATTCCCTTGTATGTTATTTATGGCATCGTAATCCTGACATTCCAGTTGCAACCCCATGCTCAGCTGAATGTGAACCCAGTGGACTGTAGGTCAAAGTTTACCTTATTCTGCAGTCCGCCAACTTGCTTTTGGGTGATAGGAAGTACTGTATTTGAGGGATGTTTGTGTGACCAGGCAGTTGAACTGCCTGGTGCCACCACGTGAGGGCATATGTCAATAAATAACATCCAAGAGATTATCAACATGCCTCATGAAGAAAGAGAATGATAAGGAAGAGGTGCTAGGGAGCATTCTTAAATTGACAAGAATATGACCCACGTCTATTTTTTCACCTTTAAAGCTGGAGGATGTAAGCATTCCATAGGTTTGTAGCTTTTGTTTTGTACTCTTATAAATGCCATTTTATACATGAGCTTTTTGTGGTAATGAACATGTAGATAGCTTGTATTTTTGTGCATGGAATGAAAATAATTGCAGTACAGTTGGTGTGATGTACAACACAGCATTTACACTTGCAACTGAAAGGCTGTACCCTGTACTGTACCAAAAAATATAGTTTTTAAAAGTCATTATTTATTTTTCAAAAGACCCAAAGTGTACAATTCAGAGAATATGTAATAGCATCAAGAGAATACTGTATTATCATAAGCAGGATGAAATTGTTATTGCTCTACTGTCTGATAGTATTTATGAAGCTACATGTGGAAAGGTATACCTATGAGGTGGAGCCAGAATTTTAAGGGTGTGTTTATGAATTAATGTGTGTGTGACCCATTTCATTTGGTATGCTGTAGAAATTTTCTCCCACTATTATATTGCTTCCTTTTCTTTTGCTCTCTGGACCTTGCCTCACCACCTCACATGCAGTTGGGAAAAAGAGGCAAGATGTAAATGTTGTAGCCAAGGTTCTGTAATGCCTCATTTAAAGAGAAAATTAGGATGCTTACTTATTGTAGAGGACAAGAGAACCTTGTGAGAATGTGTGTTAGAAAGTTAGAGGGGTGTGGCTTGGTAGTGTGTGCTTGTCCACTCATCCTCTTACCATCAGAACTTATCTTCATGGAGTGTTCTCTGGGCCATTACAGTATCTCTCAATTATATCATTTCTTTCTTCTTTGTTGAAATTTGGTAATGGTTATGAGACTTACTGATATTTGATGTAAGTTTGAGTGTTTTAGCCTTTGTTTCATCTGGTGCTATAACTAACTCAGATTTCACATGAAAGTAATGATTTGGCAAACTTGGTTGCCTCTGAGGAGGAGCTTGAATGATGAATGAATGTGAGCGTGGCCTATTTTATAGGGCAGACTTTACTTAGTTTCTCATTCAGTCAAGAGTATTCTTGCCCTTTGTATCTTGCCTCACCCAATCCTTAGGTGAGAAAAGAGGTATGATGGTGATGATGATGATGGTTGCTAGTCAGGTACTACAATGGTGTCTTGTACTGATTTATTCATATCAGAAGGGTTTAATGGTTGTGCATCAGCTCACCTTCAGTTTTTGGTACAAGACTTGACAGTTGACAGACTGAATTTATCTGGGAAGTATATGTGCAGTATAACTATAAGGAAAAACACCCCCTAAAATATGCAGGTAATTGGACTTGTGAGGTGGAGCCAGGATTCCAAGAGCTTGAATAGTATGTGAGTGATTGTTAGGTCCATTTCATATGGCAGACTGTTGATAAGCTTATCAGCAGTCTGCCATATCACTGGAGCCAGCAGATCCAGTGTTTGGCTCTTGGCCTTTGATTGACGCTGCTACTGTGAGTGAGGTAATAGGCAGGATGCGGGTGGGGACGGCAGCAGGTGTGTCTGGGTTGACTGCCGAAATGTTGAAGGCCTCAGGAGATATTGGGGTGAGGTTAGTTACTGACCTGATAAACATGATTATATACGAGTGTGTTGTCCCAGATGATTGGCTGAAGAGTGTAATTGTAAATGTGTACAAAGGGAAGGGTGATGCCCTGGAAAGAGGAAATCATAGAGGTATAAAGCTCTTAGATCAGATAATGAAAGTAATGGAGAGAGTTCTAGAAGGTATGATTAGAGAAAGAGTGAATATTGATGAGATGCAGTTTGGGATTATGCCAGGCAGGGGGACCACTGATGCCATATTCATTGTTCGACAGCTTCAGGAAAAATATATTGGAAAGAAAAGGGAACTGTATTTTGTTTTTGTTGATTTGGAAAAGGCCTTTGACAGAGTCTCTAGAGAGGTGGTGAAGTGGGCGATGAGAAAGCTTGGGTTGGAAGAATGGCTGGTTAGGGTGGTTATTGCCATGTTCGTGGGTGCTTGCACCAAGGTAAGAGTGAAAGGAGATTTGAGTGATGAGTTTTCCGTGAATGTTGGTGAGCATCAGGGGTCAGTTTTGAGTCCCTTGTTTACCATGGTACTTGAAGCCCTCTCACATGACTTCAGAGATGGACTTCCATGGGAGATGTTGTATACTGATGATTTGGTGTTGATTGCAGAGAATGAAGGGGAGGCAGAGGAAAGATTTAGGAAGTGGAGAGATGGTATGGGGCACAGGACCTTAAGGGTGAATGCAGATAAAACAAAAGTGATGATAACTAGGGTTGGTGGTGGTATTGTCAAAAAAGAGGGAGAGTGGCCATGTGCAATTTGCCACAAAGGTGTGGGAAGTAATTCCATCTTGTTCAGTGTTTGTGATAAATGGGTGCACAAGAGATGTAGTGGTATTAGAGGTAGACTGCGAGATAATGCTAATTTTATGGGTGCGGCGTGTTGGGAAGAGCAGCTGGAGATTGTTAGGCGTGAAAGGATTGAAGTTGTTGGTGAGCCTCTTGAGTGTGTGGAAGAGTTTTGTTATTTGAGAGACATGTTATGTGCTGGAGGTGGGGCTGGAGCTAGCTTGGTTGCTAGGGTGAGAAGTGGTTGGAAGAAGTTCAGGGAGCTGTTGCCTCTCCTGACACTGAGAGGACTTTCCCTACCTGCTAAAGGGTCTTTGTATGCAGCATGTGTTAGGAGTGTGATGCTGTATGGTAGTGAGACCTGGGCAGTGAAGAAGAGGATATTCGCAGGCTCAAATGTACAGAAATGACAGTGTTTAATTGGATGTGCAGTGCGTCCCTGCGTGCAAGGCCAGGGGGGGCTGGGTTTACGATCGAAGAGTTGAGAGGTAGGATGGGACTGGAGTGTAATTGGTGTTGTAATGGGGAGAGGTAGACTGAGATGGTTTGGGCATGTGGAGAGGATGGGGGATGATAATTAGGTGCAGAAGGTGAGAAGTGTTAATGTTGGGGAAGGGGTTATGAGGGATAGACCGAGGAAGACTTTGAACGAGGTCATTATGTGCGACCTCAGGGTTAAGGGACTGAACAGGGAGGCTGCCATAGATCAGCAGCATGGAGAGCCGCCATTAGGTGACCAAGGTTGACGCATGCAAGCATGTTGGAGCCTTCAAAAATGAAACGTTTCCTTGTTTCTGGATGCTACCACCTCCCATCCTTGAGTGAACAAAATGATAATGATCATAATGATTATATTTAGGTAAAGGAAGGACCTTTTTCGGCAAAGGAATCCTGGATTTTGTATCCCCGTCACTCCCAAACATCTTTCCTAAGTTTCCTGAAATAGGCTTGTGGGCATCTATCTATCTATCTGTCTGTCAAGTTTGTTGCCAGACACCGTAATCCTGTAATGAGTGGCCACCAGTGAATTGCCTCCTTGTCACCCTGTAAGGCTGCCCTCTTTCCAATTCACAGCCACCCCTCTCATGTACCTGTCCACCCCATCCCTCCATCTCATCCTTGGTCTTCTCCTCCCTTTATCCCACCTTACTCACATAAACTTTCCTAGTCAGTCATCTGAGTGAATGCATAATTTCACAATCAGTGCCCTAGTAGTGGGACAGAATTGCTGTTTATTTAATTGTTAAGCATCAGTATCATCATTTAAAATAGGATTTTTGTGTACAGTATTACTATAGTCACGGCGCATGATTCTGAGGTTGTCATAATCATGCCCTGGCAACATACCTGTCAACAGTGTGTCCGATTTTGTGTAAAAGATAATATGCCTGTGATCTGTGTATAATATATTCATGTATAATAATATCCATGTATAATATATTCATTTACAATAATGTCTTTTGTGTATAATATATGAAATCGGATGCACTGTTGACATTTAGGTTGCCACGGTACGATAATGATAACCTCAGAGTCGTGAGCCACGACTATAGTATGTATTTGTTGTGGTAGGTGAGGGCACTCATCATCCACTCACTTGATGTAGTGCTGCTTTGGGTGTCTGCCCTTTCCTCTCTTCCTTCCTTCTTCTTCTGTCTTTCTTTCCTTCATTCTTTCCTCTTCCTTCTGTGTGTAGGTGACTTTACATTCCCTCTTCAATGTTTCTTTCCTTCATTCTTTCCTCTTCCTTCTGTCTATCGGGGACTCTACACTGACTGACAAGCCAAATGGTTTCCCATACACCAGGAAACCATTTACTACACTGGGTGGTAACCATATAACCAAATTATGGCACCTGGTGGTTTAGTGAGTAATTACAGCACTCTAGTCGGATTCAGCTGGTACAGGTTTATTTCCAGGGAATGGTTGGGGTTTATTGCTGACATAATGCCACTCAGGAATGAGTGAGGCTGGTCAGTCTCATCTTAAAAGTCAAGACCAACTTGCCTAGCCCCAGGCTTTTATGCTCTTCAGGGGGCAATATAGGATTGGATGATGGATGGATGGATTTGTTTATGCAATACACTCAGTAGTTGTGCATTTTGCTTACCAAATGTCGCTGTTTGTCATCATCATCATTTGTCATTGTCATCTGTACTTCCCATCCAAGAGATGAGATGACACAGGAATTATTAAAAAAAAAAAATAGTGAAATAGGTTATATGTGTACTTGCCTTACATGCACTGGATAACTTGTCTGATGGAATGTAAGCAAGTCAGGGTTGAGACTCCAATACATGCTACTTGAATGAAGGAGGTGGATTCTGTCAGTTGGTGTCACTCAGTTTTAGGAGTTTATAGATGATCATGAGGGAGTGACTGATGCTTGTACTGTACTGGAACATTAGTTGTAGTAATAGTTGCAGTTGCAATTGCAGACCCATTTGAATGTAAACCCAGTGGACTGCAGACTGAATTTGTCCTCCTCTTACAGTTCACCATCCTCCTTTTGAGGGATAAGAGAGTAGTTGAGGGACATCTGTATAAACAGGTTGTTAAACTTCTTGATTACATCAGTGTCACCACATGAAGGCATCTCACTCCAACGCCATTGTAAGTTTGCAGTGTACACGCATTTTCGTAGTAATCACTAAGATCTTTCATGACACTCAGGGAATAGGTGGATGGTATTTTTTCTTCATAGAGAATTTGAGCCAACTATCAGAGGTATTGTTATTACTTGATTGTATCCTGTGCACATCATTTATGTTCATGTAAGAGGTGATTGAGGAAGACAAGGCCACATTTTCAAATTTCAAATGCATCAGTAGATAATTTTACAAAAACTAACAGCCAATCCTTATCATACTTTTTCGGCCCCAGAGGGACAGAAGTTAGACCACCATATTTCAAATCATCTAAATTGTGACAGACCACCCAATGTCCTTGGCAGTGTTTATACATGATAGATAAACCTCAAGCCACCATGTGTACTTGAACCATGGTGTGCTATCATCATCATCATCCAGACTTTTCTTCCCACCTGAGGATGAGGTGATGTTGGGTCTAGAGTGCAAGAAAAACCTGATAGAGGAGAAACTAAGCAAAATTCTGCCCAATTAAATGGTCCACACTCCCATCCACTCACCATTCAAGTCTCACTGTATGTTAATGCCCAGTATTCTCTAACCCAAGACTTCTACCACCATCCCACAGTGCCATCAGGAAATAACTTGAGGATTTTTATTTCACTGATGCAGGATTTGCTTCTCATCCAGAAGGCCCATTGCCATGTCAGAAAATCACCCACTCTAATATAAGTACTGTAGCTACAAATGTCTTGAATGAGTTATCTTATTATTGGTTTGTTTTCTTCTAATATAGATCTGTATCCATTGTCAGCACAGGTGATGGCCTATTGTAGTCAGATGGAAGAGCAAGTGAGTGTGCCTGCATTAGGCCATTTCTTGTGATCACATTCACAATAGGGACGGATCCAGCACTCCTTTCCCACCCTAGAGCAGAGTGAGGAGTAGCAACGTCCCGACGGGCAAAATTTGCCGAGTCCAATGGGTCACACTTCTATTCACTCACCATTCAAGCCCCTGGAATTCTGGCTGTAGGCTGTATCTGATATGCCAAAAACATTCACCACATTCTGTAGCTTCACATAAATGTATCCGATAAAGTATTTAACTAACCAATTGCATCAAAATGTATTTTTATTTTACTTATTTTAATCATGATGATGGTAATCATAAGAGTGCAATCCTGCAGGCAAGTGCAATTGAAATAAGATATTTATTGCATATATTTTTGGTAAATGCCATACATTGTTCAGTTACTATCAGTCACTATTCTGTCAAAAATAGGGGAGGCATGCCTGCACAACACAGTACTGTACAGATCTGGTGTACACTCAGGCTATTTCTTGGAAATAGTAATAATGATGGTGGTTGATCATTTATTTCTCAGAACCACCTGCTCTAAAGAATTCACTTTCACTCAAAAGCTTGAAATATTTAAGTGGTAGGTGGTGGCAACCATCATCCACTCACTTGATGTAGTGCTGCCTACTTCTTCCTTAGCCTTTATCATTCTTTTTCTCTGCTTGCCCTCCTCTCTTCCTATTTCTACCATCTTTCCTGTCACTTCTTATTGCTTTTCTTTCCTTTGCAGGTGGCTTTACATTGAGTGACAAGCCAAATGTTTCCTGTAAGCCAAGAAACCATTTCCAGTGCTGGGTGGTAACCATATAACCAAACCATATGTGCTCCCTATGTGTCAGCAAGTGGGTTGGTGGAGGGTTAGTGCCCCTCCCTGTAAAACAAATAACTCAAAGTCAAATGGCCATCCCTTACGGGATTGTGGCGTCTGGCAATAGGTAGATAGATTTCAACAATGACTTTCATTATTAGGTTGTGCTGCACTGCATCAGAAAGTAATGTAGATTAAAAGCAAAAAAATGTGTCTTTTTCTTAGGAAAATGTTCAGACCGTAGTATTCATTTACCACAAGTGTGGGAGTTCAAGCAGTCCCATCTGAAAACAAAAATGAAGTGTGTAATTGTGAATGGTTATATTTATGAAATGCAATCAGAATTCTGGGGGCTTGAATGGTGAGTAAATGCATGTGTGGCTCACTTGATTAGATCTCCCTCCATCAAGTTTTTCTTGCATTTTGGGCCCCACCTCTCCCCAACCTTGGGTAGGAATGAGAAGTTGAGATGACGATATTCCATAGCTTGGGAACAGAAGGTGTCTGGAGAACTTTAGTCAACAGACTATTAAAGTTAAGCACTGTATATTCCATTACTGAAGAGAAGTGTCGTGAGGAAGAGCTTAACACATGGTGGCACTGTGCTCCCTGGATGTAGCAAAGCAGCTGTGGTGTTTGCCCAGAAGTCAAGCCTACCAATATTTCTCTGCTCCTTATTGTGGGGAAAGACCTTGATCAGACCCTGCTGAGGCACTGTCCACTACAAGGAGTTACCATTTCCCTACATGGTGTTTGATGCGAACTATACCTGCACTGCACTTTACCTGTAGGACAGTCCCACAAAATCAATTACTTACCTGTGGTTGACAGTTCTGTTTGACTAGACAGACTTATATCAAGCAACATAAAACAACTGAAGAGAAGTAGTTTATAACTACAGTACTGATGAAACATTTAAATTACCAGCTAAGGTTCCACAATGTATGTCATGCAAAGCCTGCAGAGAATTTAATGAGATGACAGAAGATAAAATGAGGGCATAAGACGAGATCTAACATAGAGAATGAAGCTATAAAAGATAGGATGACAAAGGTTTTGATAATGCATATTGACTTTATGAAGGTTATTGTGGCACAGTCAAACTCAGTAAGTCCTAATCTTTCCATATTAAATACAACCTGCAATGGTCAATGTTATATTCAGGTTACCAAAGGTGGACAGGGACAAAGGGGAGAGAACAAACTTTGTCCAAGAGTCTGACTGATCCAGGAGAGAAATATAGGGCAGCACTGATTGATCAAAGATGGGATGTAAAATAAGATTATGAAAGTGAGACGGAGGCTTATGTTGGAAGCTGAAGACCATAATGTGGCATGGAAGAAGAGAGTGGAGCTGTACATTGGTGAAAAGGAAAAGAAATAGGAGTGTCGGAGAATAATAGAAGTATGTACTCGTATGTGTATCAGTCCATGTTAGGTCCACTGTAGTATCTCTTCTTAGGAGGGAGAGTGATAGCGTGAATTAATGCTTCCCTTGCTGGCAAAGTATAAATGAGGGAGTGCCTGTAGGAAGAGTGATTCATGTGAGAATGGAAGTGTATTAAAGGGATTAAAGAATCCCCCGAGCTAGACCTTACAGTGAGATCATATAGCCCCGCTAGGTAACAGGAGGGCGCTACCCCTCCCGGCACGGCAGTCCAGGGCGCGGCTCGAACTCGCGACCCCCCGGTCCCGAGCTTGATGCTCTACCTCTGAGCCACCGAGCCCCCAAATTGGAAGTGTATCGGCGGTGTATATTTGTCAGTCTGTGTATGTCATTAGTAGAGACAGAAGTACAGGTTGTGAATAAAATTGCCTGGTGGCTTCTATCATGGCCATTTTTTTTTTTTTTTAAGCAGTGTCAAAGATGATAATGGGATAACCTTTATTTGTGAACATAGGAAAGTGGAAAAGGATTTTGTTGATGGTGAGGGGGAAAGAATACTACGGCAAATCTTTTTTGAACATTGTGCGGAGCTCCAGACATAGGTACTGGACTATCTCATAACGGTAAATAACAAGACCATATAATGTGGAAGTAGTGGGAGAAGGAGGGGGCGGCCCTCCCCTAATGTCTGCCAGGATGGGGGGGATACCATCGTCAGAGATGAAATACCCGCACCATCTTCCAAACCAAAAAAAAAAAAAAAAAAAACGCCACACTCTCTCTCTCTCTATTCTGTATATTCAGAATAATTCAACGCAATGTTGATTTTCATTATAACTGACCGCACAAACGAGAACATTTAATTTTAAAAAATCGAAATGCAAACATTTGCTGACTTTTATGTCAGTGATGTATTCTAGGTGGACGGGAGTAACTGGAGACATCAATTCTTTAGCAATATACTTTGTATAGTTCAGTTTTAGCACTTCAACACTTTCTTGTATGCAGTTTATATCGCTTTGATGGACCTTGTGTGCATCAGTAACATACAAGAGGATACAGAGGCTTGGAGTATAGAAGACACCATTACGACGAGATGGTACAATCCAGTTATTGGTTTGTTGATATGGGCGGCTGCAGCTGACATTCCAAGTCTTGTTCACTGTAAACTGCGACTCCACATATGAGGTATGCTTCATTAAATAATTAAGGTGTGATAAAGTATCAAGTGCTGGTGTTTATCAAAATATCATGGTGCTTACACAGTCCAGGAAGTATCCGCAATGTTTCTTTTTAACCCCTCCCCCCTCTCAAATGTCGTTTAATGTGCTTTTTCTTTTTCTTTTTTGCCGTTTCGTTTTACTGCCGTTCCTTTATGTGATTTAGTGCTACATATCTTTTGATGCTTGGTTGTAGAAGGTTTTTGTTAAGTTCATTTTTCTGTCTTGAATGATGACTTGTACAAATAATACATGAAAATGGCGCTAATCAAGAAGTGAAAGAAGCCGCAAAAGGCTAAAATGAGATGAAAAGCTACAGTACGAAAATCACGAGGAAATCCAAAGTATTAGAGTGCATACATGCGTGGGCCTTGGTCACCTAATGGCGGGTGTCCATGTTGTTCAGTCTCTGGCAGAATCCCGATTCAGTACCGTATCCCAGAGGTCACACTATATGACCTCATCCCAGGTCTTCTTCGGTCTACCTCTCGCAGTCCTACCCCCGATATTCACACTTCTCATCTTCCCCACCCAGTTGTCATCCTCCGTCTTCACAACATCTCAGTTTACCCCTCCTCATCACAACACAAATACATTTCAGTCCCATATCCTTCCTCTCAACTTTTCAGTCGCAATCCAAGCCCTTGCAGGCCTCGAATTCAAGGACGGACTACACATCCTTCTAATCAGTGTCATTTCTGTACGTTTGAGCCAACGAATATCCTTTTACTGCTCAGGTCACACTGCCATACAGCATTACACTCCCAACATGCCGTACGGTATACAAAGATCCCTTAGCACGGAGGGAGAGTCTTTTGTGTTAGCAACAGCTTCCTGAATTCCTTGAACTTTCAAAATACAATAAGAAAAAGGACATCGTAAAACGCAGAATCTCCACGTGAGTATACTGGAGGTCAGACACAAGGAAGTTGAATATGACTGAGAATGCATGAAAGGGATAAGGAACACAGGCACAGGAGAGGAAAGCTGTAAAAAGTGTGTGTGTGTGTGTGTGTGTGTGTTTAATGCAAAGAAGAAAATAAAAAGCTGTGCAAAGAAGAAATTACCAAAGGCCAGGACCCCTCAAAGTTGTTCTTTTCCTAAAAAGTAAATAAAGTGAAAAATAAGCTACAGAGACCCAAATTCAAAAATCTTCCTTTTGACATTCCTGGACTGACTACTGTACGTTTAGGCCTAAAAGACTTGGATTCACAGGCAGAGAGGGAAATAAAGACTGTGTTGTGGGAGGGGAGGGCTTAGGGAGGGGGGAGGGAACGGGAGGGAGGAGGAAGGGAGAGGAGATGAGGGAGGGGTTAGGATCAAGCTGAAGAAGGAAGAGGAGAGAATTGTTTACAATAGTGTTCGTGAGGAAGTAAGTAGGCCAAGCATTAAGTTAAAAAGGGTACACTTGTTCCCTCAAGTCACAAGCACACGCACGGACAGGCGGACAGGTGAGGTGTATGTGTTGCTGGGGGGAGGAGCTAAGGAAAAATAGGGAAGGGAAATTTAGTTAGATGGTGGTGGTGGTGGTGGTGGTGGTAATTATCATTTGTAGTGATGGTGATTAGCCCATGACTGTAGTGGTGGTGGTGGTGATTATGATGGTGCTGATATTGATAATGAACATGATAATAATGGTGATGATGGTGGGAGTGGTAGTCTTAATGGTGGTGGTGGTGGAAGTAGTCCTGACGATGATGGTGATGGTTGTGGTGGTGGTAGGGGTGGTAGTCTTGATGGTGGTGGTGAGGGTGGTAGTCTTGATGGTGGTGGTAGGGGTGGTAGTCTTGATGATGGTGGTGGGGGTGGGGGTGATGGAGGTGGTGCTGGGGGTGGTGGTGATGAGGGTGGCGCCCTGTCTCATTCTTCATCTCACAATACATTCACAGTGTTCGTGTTCTAGACACCCCCAAGCATCTTAAACCAGGCCACTAGAACACACACACACACACACACACACACACACACACACACACACTTGTCAACCCTAGGACGTCTTTTATTTTTTATTCTTGCTCTCCTCAAGTATTTTTTTTTTTAGCTTAGAAAAGATTTTTCGAGCTAGATAGGTTAGATATAGATTAGCATATACCGTAGGTTTCGGAGTTAGAAATAGCTTTCATGAACCCGTTTTAATAAGAGACGCCTTTTGTAAATTTGGTAAAATCGTTTGAAGGTACAGTAGTAAGTGTAAAGTAAAATAATAAAATAAGACATATTGTGGTGAAGGGGCGAAGATGTTAGCCCAGTGATAATGATGATGGTGGTGGTGGTGGGGGTAGCCACGATGTGATGATGATGGTGGTGGTGGTGGTAGTGGGGGTGGTGTTGGAGATGGTAGCTTTGATGATGTTGCTGCTGGTGGTGGTGGTGGTAGACTTGATGTGATGATGGTGGTGCTGGGTGTGTTGGGGGTGTAGTTTTGATGGTGGTGGGGGTGGTGTTGGGGTAGCAGTCTTGATGATGGTGGTGTGGTGTGGTGTGGTATTGCTACCTTCCAGGATCCTATGACTCACTGATCCTTATAAAGATGCCTATTTAAGTACACCTTTGGTTAGCCTAGCTATTTAGCTGTTTATTTAGCTGTTGGCTCATACAGTATAGTTGTTTTTTTTAGTTTGTATACCATAATGAGTTGTTAATCATGTTCCTCAACCCGTCCTTAGGTGAGGAAAGAGGTCTTGAAGATGATGATACTGATAATGATGCTAGTGATGATAATAATGATGTTGCTGATAATGATAATGGTACTGATAATGATGATGATGATGATACTGATAATGATGCTGATGCTGATAATACTGCTGCTGTTGATAATGATGCTGATGATAATGATGGTGGTGGTGATGGTTGAGTTATTTATTCACTATACTGTATATCACCCCTATATATATATTATATTCTCTCCAGGCTCATATGACCCACTGATCCCCGTAACAGCTCCTTTTTTAGTGAGTTAATATTGTATTGGTTTGTTTAAGTACTTTCTTTAGTACTTAAACAAGTACTTTTTACCTCATTTTATTAGCATTCATTTAGGTCATTATTAATCCTATTATTTAGTTAATTATTTACTTACAGTATTTATTTAGCTTTACTTTAGTTAATTTTTACCTCATTTTTATCAGTATTTATGTAGTTTTTCATTAAGCTCATTATTTTTTTTATTGAGCGTGTTTAAGATGTCACCTCAATCCCTTACAATACTCCTTCATACTCCTATGACTCACTGATCCCCTATAGAGACGCCATAATCACACCTTGGTTAGATTACGACCTCGGTTTGTGTAACAGGTTTCGTAAGAGGTCAAGTTTAGGTCAGGTCACGCCCCCCTTCACCCCGGTATCGTGGGTAGTTTTAAAAAAATTTCGTTCTTGCTAACTCCAGATGATTTTATTCCACTCTGGATAGACCTTTTTGAACTGGGGGGTTAGCTGTAGCTTTCATTGACCCTTCAGTACGATGACGTTATTTTATTTGTCTTGCCATCCTTAGACGATTTTGTTCAGCTTAGGGCACTCTTCTCGAACTAGAGGGGTTTATATAGATAGACTGATAGGTAAATAGATAGAATATAGATAGATAGATACGATACGATATAGATAGATACGGTACATACATACATAATACAAAGATAGGTAAACAGATTCGATATAGATGGACTTTGATAGGTAGATAGATAGATTCGATATAGGTAGATAGATACAGATAGGCAGGCACACCGGTTGGATAGATAGATATAAGTACTATGTAGATTATAAAGAGCCTTCATTAACCCATTCGATTCATGAGGCCTAAGTTGTATTAAGTCGTTCAGAAGTGAGGTAAAGCGTAAATTAGTAAAAGGGGTTTGTGTGTGTGTGTGTGTGTGTGTGTGTGTATGTGTGTGTGTGTGTGTGTGTGTGTTTTGTAAGATAATGGGCATACCGGTACACACACAGTGAGGTAAGGTGTAGCCTACGTTGGTAAAGCTGTGTGTGTGCATGAGTGTGAATAGATTACATATGCAGCCTGTTTGCATGGACTGGAATATATAGGCTCTTATTAAAGTTAAGGATGAAGGTGAGCGATAGAATAGCCATGAAATTATATGCGACTTTTTTTTTTTTGAAGGTTGTAATAACGATAATAAATTCAGTGAACGTGAAGCATGTCATTGTATTGTTACATTATCGTTAACTAATATCCTCAGCTTTAATCTGAATGTATTACAACTGCAATAAATATCCCTCAGATTGCCTGAGTTGAAAAGCTTGCCTCACTTCCAGAATGTGGGAGACAGTTGTTTTTGTTGTTTGTGTTGTTTTTGTTGTGAATCTAATGGGCTGCAGACTCAAGCGTCCCTTCTGCCGTCCATCCTTCTTTGTATTGAGGGAATAGGGAACTAGCTGAGAGGCGATTGTATAACAGGCAGTGAAACCGCCTGGTTATTTACGTGCCACTAACACGGATCTAAGGTTTCTGGGAAATTCGTAACACCTCTTCCTCAGCGACTTATTTTGCATATTACCCCACAGTAGTCTCTTGTTCATAGGGAACTAGCTGAAGGCGATTTTATATCCATGAAATGGAGATGCCTGGTTATTTCGGTGCCACCTCGTGAAGGCGTCTTTTTCCAATACTAACACGGATCTAAGACTTCTGAAAAATTCGTAACTCTTTCTCCGCGACTTATTTTGGGTATTACCCCGCAGCAGTCTCATGTTTGCTATTTAAAGCTTGTTGACGTCGACGTAGGTTTCGTCAATAACGCACAAGAGGGTATTAAGGTGTAATATGCAGAATAAGTCGGTGATGTTAAAGGTGTTACGAAATCTCTATAGAGAATAGGACCTTAGGTAGTGAGAGAGAGAGAGTCGTTTATATAATAACACCGCATCCCTACTACAGTACGTGCCCACAATATGTTGAAGGAGCTATCACTAATTTCATCTTAAGGATAAAGGTTAAGCTGGTATTAGTATATATTTTAGTGAAGAACCTGTTACGTGATTAATTACATTGTGTGTGTGTGTGTGTGTGTGTGTGTGTGTGTGTGTGTGTGTGTGTGTGTGTGT
>JAGKTI010000647.1:51264-66460 GCA_018397915.1 Birgus latro | reverse complement strand
CACACACACACACAGAAAGTAGGAAATTATATCACTTAAATATGATACCTCGGACGTTCCAAGTCCCCCACCCCCACACTTTTTTCTTTTTCTCTTTTTTTTTTCTCGTGGTTGTTTTCATAGAGTACATGATTTCCCATTCTTTGACGGAAGCGGAGAGAGAGAGAGAGAGAGAGAGAGAGAGAGAGAGAGAGAGAGAGAGAGAGAGAGAGAGAGAGAGAGAGTCGCGGGAATTACCCTTGAAGAAGGAAAAACTCGAAGTCATTTCTCTTGACTCGTGCCCCCTCCCCTTCCCTCGTGTTGAAGGGGGAAGGGGACAACGGACAGGTGCAATACCTTAGCCTGCAACCTCGTTGGCATGGGAGATTTCGTAGTGCCTCTTCATTAGCGATTTATTTTCCTTACATATTCCTATCTAATGTGTGGTAAGTATATCACCTTAAAACTATAGAATGATTTAGTACTTTTAGGGCCCAGAAGGATGTCAGTATTTTCGTTGTTAGTCAAGAAATTTGTGTGAAGTTCGGTACATTATTTTTTCAGTTCATAACAGCTTACCCACACGTACAGTCAGCCACAGAAAGTATCACACACCTGGGGATCGATGGTTGTGAAAATGAGTGAGTTTTGCAGACACACATTAATGTTAAAATATTACCTAAAAAATAATTATGTCATCCAATATGTGACGATTTATGCGTTTTCGAGTCGTAATGATTACCAAGGACAATATTTGCACTTAAAATTACAGGTGTTCACCATATATCACAATGCCTCGTCCGTGTTTCAGAATGATACGTGCATTAAGGTGGCCGAGACTTTTTTTGACTGTACGTTAAATTTGATATTGAAATTGGTCTCCTTCAACGTTTAAACATACCCAATGTCCATAACACAGGGCTTTTGCATTAACGTGGCCTCTATTTTCGTCCTGTTTTTAGCTTATTTCACCTAACCCAGTCGCAGAGAAAGACAGCACTACTACTCTGTCTCCTGTTCATAACTTTTCTTCATGACTAAGATTATATTCTAGTGTTAATCTCATTTTACAACTCAGTATTTAAGGTGGAGAGATGGCAATTTCAGGCCAATTTAGAGTAAAAGGAGTATAGCAAGATGGGCTCAGTCTCCTTAATGATTTCTTATAGTTTATGGGGTGTGCGAAGAATTGTTCCTTTTTCCTTTGGCGGCCCGACAGGAAAATATGTATAATTAAGTCAGGAAAATTAAGAATACGGGGTCATTTATGGACTAGGACGTGATCACTTCCGGGAGATGGCACATTACATTTCCTGAGTGACGTGCTATACCATGAAGTGTTTAAGAAAGAAGTGTTATTTAATTATGGTCATCAATAACGAATAAATTAGCGTTATTCTGTGGCTTTAGTGAATTCCCCTGTTCTGTTTCCCTTTCTAATGATAAAGAAGTCGACGGTGTAAATACTGCGGTACATACTTTGCTCTCTCCACCTCCCCCTGTCAGCATCTCCTGATATTGTTTGAGTCTCAAGGTGGAAATAAGTTGCATTCTCCCTTGTGTCAAATCTCCAGGTGTTCAACTGCTTTTTGTCAAACCTAGAAAATATGTACAGTACCTGTTTTCTTAGTTGTGTCAGATCTAGAAATTACTTAACTACATTCTCCACCCCTCCCTGTCAGCACTTCCTCACGACAGTGGAGTCAACCATAAAAAAAAAAAAAAACTTATCTGCCTGTTGTCAGCTCTATAAATTACTTAAATTCATTCTCCACCGTGCCCCATCAGCACTTCCTCATGATGGTGGAGTCTACCGTCAGTATCCCGTACCTGCTGACCCCCCTCATGTGCATGGGTGACCACGACCCGGCCAGAGGAGCTATTGCGTCAACCATCATCTTCGTCAGCGGTATCGTCACCCTCCTTCAGACCACCTTCGGCGTCAGGTACGGGGATTTTTGGCGGTTTTGCAGGATGTTTGGGGATGAAGAAGGGGATTTGGGATTGGACTGGATAGGGAGAGATTATGATTTTTTTTTTCCATTTTTAATGCAAGGAAGAAGGAATCAAAGGCTAGAATCCCACAGTAATTGTTCCCTGAGGGAGAGAGAGAGAGAGAGAGAGAGAGAGAGAGAGAGAGAGAGAGAGAGACCTTCATTACTGTCGTAACCTTATTCTATACACTATTCACTTTAACTTGGCATAAAATTTCCGTCTCCTTCTTGAATGTTGAGGTGAAAAAAGAAATTAACAAACGAATTCGTGCTGATGAGGAAGAAGCCCCACGGAAATGATATAGAGCTAGAGTATTATATTCTGCCACTGAACCGCTGGAAATAAGCTGCAAAAAGGTGATAATCGCCTATACTCTTTTCACCCTAACTTGGCCCTGATTTTGTCCTTTAGCAGATTATTTCACGTATTTCATTGCCCACCCCTGCAAAAAAGAAAGACTGTACATCCTTCACATTGCACTTATTCATGATTAGCATTAGTGCTATTACACCTCAGCATTCAAGATGGAGAGATGATAATTTTAGGCCAAGTCAGAGTATAAAGGTTTCAAGCTAAAAATTGATGAACCTTTCCCCCCTCCCCCCTTTCGTGCATGCTAACTAACCCTTTATCCATTTCCCATTTCAGACTACCCATCGTCCAGGGGGGCACACACGGGTTCCTGAGCCCCATCCTCGCCATCCTCACCCTCATGCCCTGCCCTCCTGAGTCCCAGTTAGTTGACCTAACCCCAGATGAACGACGTGACCTGTGGCAGACCCGTATGCAGCACGTGCAGGGCGCCATCTGTGTTGCAGCCGTGTTCCAGGTCGTGGTGGGATTCACAGGTTAGCAGAGCGAATTGCTTTGATGGAGGTTAAGTTAGGCTAGGTTGGATTAGGTTAGGTTAGATTGAGTTAGGTCAGGTTATGTTAGGTTATGTTGGGTCAGGTTAGGCTAGACTGGGTTAGGGTAGCTTGGATTGGGTTGCTTTCACTGGTTGGGTCAGGTTGGGTCATTTTGGACTGATTTAGCAACTGCTTTAATATTAATGAGTAGCTTAGATTAGGATAAGTATATATTTCATTCAGAATATCAAATAGATGTTTATATTCACCTACGAACAACCCAAACAGTTAAAAACTCACTTTCCTTGATACGAGTGGACTTGGTAAGAGGTTAGGGTAAGACGTAAGGCAGAACATGTAGGGTGGTTCGTATCTAGCGTCTCACTAGAAAGTCACCTGGTGGTATTTTATGTGTTGTGGTGACTCAGTCTACTGGTGTGGGCGTGGCACTGGAAGCTGGAAAGGAATGAAAATGCGGGGCAGACATTGATAGCACTGACTGAACCGTCTCCGCAGCACACAAGAAGTGGCCCTACGGACTGGAAGAGGAAAGTCGTGTATGGGCCTCCCTGTGCTATTCTGCAAACAACTGTAGTATTAAGTAGTATTATTTTCATGTGCAGGTGCGATAGGGGGTCTTCTGCGTTGGATCACCCCCATGGTAATCGTACCCACCGTATCACTCATCGGGTTCTCGCTGTACCCTGTGGCTGCTGACAAGGCTGCATCACACTGGGGTATATCAGCACTGTGAGTTCACTTTTGGCATTGTTACACCCACACACAGAGGGCAGTGATGTGTGTGTGTGTGTGTTTGTGTGTGTGTGTGAACATTATAACTCGATTTTATCCGATTTAGGTATATTTTTGCATATGGTGTGAGGGTCAGCCAAGGAGTAAGTTATTTGATCTGGAGCAGGGTCAAGGTCTCAGGTCAGAGTCAGTTTAGAAAGTTTTGATTTGATTTAGACCAAACTTCATGGAAGGGTTACGAGTCAGACTCACAATCTCTCTGTGTCTTTCAATATCTCTAACCCTTTTTCTCACTTTCTCCCCACAGCACCATCACCTTGTTAATACTCTTCTCACAATACATGGGCAGCATAGGAGTTCCATTCCCCTCGTGGACCAGTGGGAGGGGCTTTACGCGGCAACCCCTTTACGTCTTCAAGCTGTTCCCGGTACGTCCAGTGCTGTTCAGTTCAGTCTTGGGCCCGTATTCTCGTCGGGTAAGGAAGCTCTCTAACACCTTCTCATAAGCGATTTATTGTGATTACTACACCATACTGTTCTTCCGTGTTAAGCTGTTTCTTCTAATATCACCTTACTTTACATACATTATGTGCCAAAGGATATTAACAAGCCATTTCTGAAAATACGAATAAATGTGTGTGTGTGTGTGTGTGTGGATGAGTAAATTGGGAGTGTGTCGTCATGTCTCGGGTCCCCCTTTTTCTTTGGGAGAAACAGCCTATGTATATAGATAGATAGATTTCTGAAAATAAATAACTAAGGAAGAGGTGTTAGGAAACTTCCTTAAATTACGAAAATGCGGGCCCTGGACATTCAAGTAACGTTAGTTTGATTGTTTCTTAACTCTTTTCAACCAGTGATGCAAGTTTTGCTTTATTCATCTTACCTTCAAGAGATTTTATTTCATTCTGGAAGACCTTCAAGTAGTGAAGGTTGTGTGTGTGTGTGTGTGTGTGTGTGTAATTTAAAGTCTCCTGTAAGACGAATACAATAGTGTAGTCATGTAGTGTTGTAGGAAGATGTAGGTGGAGGCCATGGATGCTATCGTATTTTGTCAAGGGCGCCGCGGAATGGAAAAGCTTGATGACCACTGATATGTAGTGTCTTTAATTCTTTCATTGTTGTTTTTTTTCTCTCCTTAGTTTGTTGTTTTCCCCAAGTGCTGGCAGCTGTGAGTGTATCGTGGCTGGCATACTATATTCTGACTTCCACGGAAGAGCTTTTTTCCCTCCCTCCCTCCCTCTATCTATCCTCTCTTTGTCTAGTAATCTACCTGTCTCCCCAGGTGTTACAAGCTCTGAGTGTTTGCATGAGACAAGCGTTTATCTTTTCCTCCTTCCCTTCTCTCTTTCCCTCCTTCCTTCCCTTCCTCCTCTTTCCCTCCTTCCTTCCCTTCCTCCTCTTTCTCTCTTTCCTTCCCTTCCTCCTCTTTCCCTCCTTCCTTCCCTTCCTCCTCTTTCCCTTCTTTCTTCCTTTCCTCCCTCCCACCCACTATCTCCTCTTTATCTGTTAATCTGTCTGTCTCCCCAGGTACTACTAGCTGTGAGTGTCGCGTGGTTAGTATGCTATGGTCTGACTGCGACCGAGACCTTGTCCCCAGGCGACCCAGCTCGCACTGACCTTCGCCTCTCCATCATACACCAGGCCCCTTGGTTCAGGGTCCCATATCCCTGTAAGTACTAACAGTTTTAAGTAGATAATGGATGTGTAAGTAGAGGTGGTGTAAGTATTTAAATAATTGTAAATTGATACTGAATGTGTAAGTAGGTGCTAAGGTAAGTATTTAAGCTCCGTGTCTTCGGGTCCCATATCCCTGTATATTCTAACAGTTGTAAGTAGGTCTTGATTAGTGATGTAAGTAGGGTCCCAAGTAGATAATGGATATGTAAGCTGTGATTATGCAAGTGCTCTGTAAGTATTGGTCGTGTAAGTATTGTCTATGTACACCTCACAGGCTAGGCACCATGATTCAAGTTGTCATTTCTTCGTAAGTACTGCCAGTTGAAAGTAGGCCTTGAGGGTAATTTTACAAGGGAAGAAGTTAATATGATAATTATGAGACGAAAAACAAACGATTTGAATGAGCTGCGTAATGTTGAGAGAGAGAGAGAGAGAGAGAGAGAGAGATCACGAGCAGTACTCACTCCAGAACTCACATGAGGAAAGGATTGTGTCCTTTTATGATCAATCACGTGTGTGTGTGTGTGTGTGTGTGTGTGTGTGTGTGTGTGTGTGTGTGTGTGTGTGTATGTGTGAGAGATCATAAATGGTACGAGAGTGATTATATGTGTGCATAATAGATACGAGAGTGGCTTTGTGTGTGTGCGTGTGTTCTTAGATGATTTCCGGTAATTATTTGATAGTAAAAAAATAAAGCATTTGATTCAGCAGGAAATGACTTCCTCGGGCTGATGGACAGACAGACAGAAAGTATTATCCCTCATGAGACAGACAAGCAGACCCACAGACAAACAGACAGATGTGAGTTTGAGCCAAGGAGAGGCAGACCGATCACGCGCAGGAGAGAGAGAGAGAGAGAGAGAGAGAGAGAGAGAGAGAAGCCCTCACCAACAGAGAGAGAAGCCCTCACCAACTAATAATATTGAAAGTGTGTGTGTGCATAAAAGATACTAGTAAGTGTGTGTGTGTGTGTGTGTGTGTGTGTGTGTGTGTGTGTGTGTGCATAAAAGATACTAGAAAGTGATTTTGTGTGTGTGTGTGGATAGATAGACACGACTTCCATTGTACCGTAGAAGGTCACATAACAAAGGTTCGGTAATTGGTGGTGTGTGTGGTGTTACTTAAGTGAACAGTGAGTCTACACCATGTGCACCCTCATGTATACAGTTCAGCCAGTTTACAAGGTCCCATGTACATAGTTTAAGTGTCTGTACCCACTCCTTTGCACGCAGTTTACCCCACATACACACAGTTTACTCCATGCGCATAGTTTACCTCATGTATGCACTACCCTGTACACAATTTACCCCATGTAAACCTTCCCACGTACAAAGTTTACCTCTTGTACACATACCGTTGTACAGAGTTTACCTCATACACGCAGTTCATTCCATGTACACAGTTCCCCATGTACACAACTTACCCCATGTACGCAGTTTGTCCATGTACACAGTTGTCTGCCTCAGTGACCCATGTGCAGTTGTATTCTAGTGGGCATGGGAGGCTTCGTAACACATTTTCCCTGACTATTTATTCTGCCTATTAACCCTAACAGTCTTTTGTATTCATTTTAAACCCATTTAATATCAACGTCAGTAACAATATAGAGATTGCTGAGGTGCTGATGTTCAGAGGGAGAGGTGTATCGAATTTTCTCAGGCCATTTTATTAAGTGGGTCACGGGTGTGTGGTTGGAATGCTAATTGTAGAGCACTTAACCCTTTCCATCCGATGAGGTTTATTTATTTACTTATTTATTTATTTATTCGTTCACTAACATAGCAAAATAACATAACATAACACCGAATAATATAACCCAACCCAACCCAACCCACTCCATGTCAAACTAACCCAAGCCAAGCCAAACCAAACCAGAGCTAACCTTACTTAACCCTAACTTAACCAGAAAAGTATTCATCTCTTTCTCCCCTCCCCTAACAGGCCAATGGGGTATGCCAGCTGTGAGTGTCGCTGGTGTGATGGGTGTATTGGCCGGTGTCATAGCCAGCATCGTGGAGAGCATCGGTGACTACTATGCATGCGCCAAACTTGCAGGTAATGACATGCATTTAGTTAGGTTTTTGTCACTAATGCATTCTCCTTCTTTATTTCTGAATTCTGCCACGCCCTACCTTAGAGGGGATGAGGGTCAGGGTGATGATGATGATGATGATGATGATAGCCTACTCTCTTCCCCCAAAAGCATGATTTCCAGGCCAGCTCTTTCCTCAAGCGATGATGATGATGATGATAATAATGATTCCAGCTCCATTTCACATATGGGCAGCTCTCTCCTCCTCTCGCTTTCACCATATTCTCCCCAACACTCACTTTCACTTGTATCGCTAGCTAGACCTCTACCGTAAAGCACCTCCTGATCTGTAAGGTCTGTGTAACAATCATTCATAAAGCACCTTCTGATCTTTTCCGTGTATGTAAACCCTCAGGAGCGCCACCCCCTCCTCAACACGCTATAAACCGCGGGATCTGGATTGAGGGCGTGGGCACCATGATGGCGGGATTTTGGGGCACGGGCAGCGGCACCACTTCTTACTCACAGAACGTAGGAGCTATTGGAGTTACAAAGGTATGTACTGTAGGTACTCCTGTGTTTGTATGTATGTATGTAAGATTGCTGGGGGGGTTTGTGTAAGTGGAAGTGTGTTTGTGTACGTGTCTGTGTGTCAGATTGTTTACATGTGGGGTTGTGTGGGTCACATACAGGATTGGTGCATTGCTATTTGCGAGAGGTGTTTTTATGATGTGTTGGCGATTATTTATTTATTTATTTATTTATTATCCCTTTTCTTGGGGGAAGCAGCCTAGGTATATAGATAGATAGATAGATTTTTTTTAGTTGTAATTGAACTTTCCAGTGGGAAAATATGGAAGAGAATGTAACCTCTGTAGAATTTTAAGAGATCGCTTGTGCACACAGGTCGGGTCTCGGCGTGTGGTGCAGTACAGCGCGGCAATCATGCTGTTGTGTGGATTGGTGGCTAAGGTGGGCGCCATCTTCATCACCATCCCGGAGCCCATCATCGGCGGCATCTTCTGCGTCGTCTTCGGCATGATCACCTCCGTCGGCCTCTCTTCACTTCAGTACGTCGATCTTAACTCATCCAGGAACCTCTTCGTCATCGGATTCTCCATTTTCTTCGGTTTAGTGTTACCTAGGGTGAGAGACTTGTGAATTTTACAAGTATATACTGTATATGCATGTATTAATAGATAGATAAATTATAGAGACACTGTAGATCTATGGGGATATTCTCGGGTATGGACTTACGGATTAGCTCGTCACAAAACCATTTCCTCTCCGTCAGGTCTGCACAAGTCTTTCTCCCTCCGTTTCATCCCCATTAACTGCCCGACCATGAAAGTGTTACTGATAATAGTATTAACGTTTTCAGTCAGTTCCCTGTAATTTGTTTTACAAGAAAAGAAGGATAAAGAACTGCACCGTTTTCCCATATCTGCTGTTCCTATTACAGAAAAAAAAAGTTATGAGAAAAATTATCGCAGGTTACTTGTTTTATTCTTGAAGGGTAGGGAGAGGAGAGTGCAAAAAAGCAGAGTTGTTCCGAACATTAGAGGGTTAACTGTGCTTTTATTATTATTATTATTGTTATTATTATTATTATTATTATTATTATTATTATCTTCCGCAGTGGATGCAGAAACCAGAGAATGCTAACATCATTTCCACCTCGCTACCCGTGTTGGATCAAGTACTGTCCGTGTTGCTAAGGACTTCCATGTTCGTTGGCGGGTTCCTCGGCTTTATACTGGACAACACTATACCAGGTGAGAGAGAGAGAGAGAGAGAGTATCCATGGCTATCCATAATAAAGGGCATGGGAACTTTATTCTACTCATAAGCCTTTCAGTACGGTTCTATTTGGTATTTGTTCTTTCTTCCTCCACTCGATTCTCATTAGCTTAGGAGATACAGTTTCTAGATAGACGGATTAGACACATCCTTCTTTAACCCCTTTAGTTCCTGGGTATCTTCTGTGTTGCTTCTCCAGACGATTTTACTCAGCTGTGGACAGGCTTTTCGAACTGGATGGCCGAGGATAAAGCGGAGGGATGGAATGGAGAGCTATATGAGAGAGGGGTGTGTGAGTTGGAGAAAGGGCAGCCTGATGGCGGAGGATAGGCTGACATTGAGGTTATGGTGATACTTTCCAGACTGGATGATTGATGATGAGATGGAAGCAAGGGGTGAATTGGTATATGAAAAAGGGCTATGTGAATTGGAGAGGGCAGGCTGATTGCGGAGGATAGAGTGACGTGGAGGCGATTTATTTATGGCGACCCCTTCCGGAATTAAGGCGTCCTGCCAAAGATAGATAAAAGGATTCTTGCTACCTCCAGATTTTTTCTTTCAGCTTAGAATATTTCAGAAAAGAGGAGAGAGATAAAGCTTTCATTATAGTCAGTTCGTAATCTCCTGAAAAGTTCGCTAACCCCCTTTTTGGTTCAGTTAATAGCCAGGTGTAGTCATTTTTTGTTTATTGTTGGCTCGACTAGTAATCAAGGAGACCCAGTTCCGTCAGTTACAAAGGTTAAGAAAAAAAAGTCTCGTCGTCAGGTGTTAGAAAAGACGAGGCTTACTGTGTCAAAACAGAAAAGAAGCATGAGCCTAAATATTAAAGAGGCCATTGTTTTCACACACACACACACACACACACACACACACACACACACACACACACCATTTTGTTCCAGAAAGTCGTCACCTTTTAGTTTTATCTGTATGTGTTGTGGGGTGGGTGGGGGGAGCTGAGTGTTGTCCTGGTACCCTTTGAGACCATAATGGTGAGTGTTGGCAATAGTGATGATATTTATTTATTTATTTATTTATTTATTTATTTATCATTTATTAATCGAGGTAAATGGGGTGGCCACCGTCCACGCACACGATGTAGTTCAGCCTAAAGGTGACCCTGCTTCTAGAGACAAGCCAGATGGTTTCTTGCAACCCAGGAAATCATTAACTTCATTGGGTGGTAAGTATGTAACCAAATAACGCCAGGTAGCCCAGCAAGTTAAGGCGCTGCAGCTAGATGGGGCCTGTAAAGGTTTACATTCGAAGGGTGGTTGGGGCTCTTTGCTCCCATAAACTCAAGGAAGATTGAGACTGGTCACCCACACCTTAAATGTCGGGAATGAGTGGCCTAGCCAGAGCCCCTTCGAAAGTGGAGTGGATGATAGATGATAGATTATTTTTGTACTTATTTATTTGTCTATTTATTTATTTATTTTTGCTGTTTATTTCAGGGAGTGACAAGGAGAGAGGTATGGTAGAATGGAAGGCCCAGTTAAAACATAGGCCGGAGCATCTGAAGGACGGGGCACCATCTTCCTGTTATAACCTACCTGTGGCAATGGAAGCTGTGAGGAGGTGAGAGAGAGAGAGAGCATCAGTATTAGCTGTAGTAATAGTATGAATATTAGGCAGGTGTATTGTGACAGGTGTGGAATGATTAGATTTATAACACGCTTAGAGAAACAGGCCTGGGGAGTGACAGATGTGGAGTGACCAGTGTGAAATGACTGGTATGAAGTGACAGGTGTGGAGGTTGGCAGGTATAGAATTAATAACTATAAAGAGATAAATAAACTGGGATGACAGGTATGGAGCAGCATATGTGGAGACTTATGTACAGAGGTGATGGGCAAGTGGTTAGGAAAGTTATCTGCTATTCAGAAGGACGTGAGTTCGATCCTAATCTGGGGCAGGGAAAATTTCGATTATATGAAATTTTTCACAGCAAACTCGTATCTTCCACAATCATCCACCGACATGTCATAAGAACACCCCGCTAATACCATCACACTAGTCCTAAATGAGCCAGCCGTAACATATATTCAGTGTGGGCAGTGGGTATGAGTGCCAAAGTAGTGACAAGTGCAGATATGTGACACGTATGATGACAGTTGGAATGGACTATCAATGCACAAAGTCGGACACCATAAAAATATAAGGAATGACAGGTGTGGAGATTAGCAAGTGTAGAGTAGTAGCAGTAAGTAGTAGAAGTAGTAGTAGTAGTAATAACAGGAGGAATAGTAGTAGTAGTAGCAGCAGTAGTAGTAGCAGTCATAGTTGCAACCCCAGGCTCATCTGAATATGAACCCAGTGTACTGCAGGCTAAAGTTACCCTTCTGCTGGCCACCATTCTCCTTTTGTGGGGATAGGGAAAGAACTGAGGGACGTTTGTATGACTAGGCATTGGAGCCACCCGGTAATATCAGTGTCACCACGTGAAGATGCCCATCTTCTGCATCAAGTATAGAGTAATAAGGATAGAGAATAATATGTGTGGAGTAATTTAGTCCCCATTAAGTCCCCCCCTATTCATCTTTCTACAGGTGTACTTGGACGAGGTATTTCCCTATCATGCCAACATTCTCCGGCTGGGGCTTCCTTAAGAGCAAGCTGAGGAAGGGACCATCTCAGGTTTAGCAACGTGCAAGGATTATCGTGGTGGACATAAATACTAATCCATATCGATGCACAAGGCTAAACAAGGAGCGAACTTCATGCTACTCAACCCCCTCCCCATCCACTGAAAGGAGAATGATGGATTGAAGGAAAAGAGCAGCACATAGCCTGCAGTCCACCGGGTTTACTTTCCGATGAGTCTGGGGTCACAACAAAACGGCCTCAACTCTGCCTCTGTTGATAGGGAAGTTATGTATAACTCTATCACGCTGAGGACTTCAATTATTATTATTATTGATTTTGTTATTATTATTATTATTATTATTATTATCATTATTTATTTATTTATTATTATTATTATTATTATTAGTGGTAGTACTAGTAGTAGTGGTAGTTGGAACAGTAGTAGTACTGGTAGCACTAGTACCGGTAGTAGTAGTAGTGCTACCTGGTGATTTTATCCAGCTTATAACAGTTCCTTCGTGTTCTTGATATGCATTAACTTATTCCTCCTCCTCCTCCTTTGTTCTTCCTACACCCTCCCCTCCTCACTCTGTAGATCGATTTTGCCTCACATTTCACCTTGCCCCACCCAACCTCTTCACACACACACACACACACACACACACACACACACACAGAGCCTAACGCAAAAAAAAATTCCCTCTTTTGCAAGGTAGTTTTTCCTGACGTAGGCCAGCGAGATAGATGGAAAGCTTGATAAGGGGAGGACATGAACCCGGTGGACTGCAGGCTGAAGTTTCCCTTTTCCAGTAGTCCACTAGCCTCCTCCTTTTGTGGGATAAGGAGGGGAGTGAGAGATGTATTTACTGTTTTTCAGGAGCCACCAGTACCGGGGAGGATTGTCATCATCATCACTCTAGTTCCTACAGATTTATGATGTAGTTACTGTACTCTGTTCACCTTAACTGGGAGTGAAATTGTTATAACTTTATATTACTAAGCTATAATAATAGATTAACACATGAATATGATGCTAGTCATGAAGAAGTGCCGTGGAAAGGACCAAGTACAAGAAAGCGAATTCTAGGCGACTTGATGTACTTTTTGTAACGCAACCATGAGTTGTCTAAGAGGGACGCCTTCATGTAGTGACACTGGTATTAAAGCGACTTCTCTTCCCGGTTATACAAACGTCCTCCACCTCCTTCCCTTTTTCCTGAAAGAAGGATGGCGAACTGGAGGATGAGAGCAACTTCAGCCTGCAGTACACAGGGTTCACGTTTCAAATGAACCTGTGGCTTCAACAAAAACAACATCAACAACAACTAATAATAATAATAATAATAACTATTGCTCCCGTTACTACTATCACAACTACTACTACTACTGCTACTACTACTACTACTATTACTAGTCACATTTATATAACGCTTAAACACTGGCGGTCGAGCTCAATTTTTTCTTTTGTTGGTCAGCTCCGATTTCTTACCAAGGTCTTTCCAATCGCCGGCATTGAGCGTAGCCAAGCACCCATATTCACAGTGGCATCGTAGCATTTCTTCCTTAGCGACTTATTTTACATAGTGAAATGTTCTGACGTTAGATAATATGCAAAGTAAGGTTAATTATAGTCTGTTGCTGCCAGGGTTCAAAGTGCAGTGTTCATGTAGGCTACGTCGTAACTGTCCTTTTGGCGTTGATGTACTCTACATTCTTAGCTACGATTGTAACTGAGTAAGGGTTGCTGTACATTCTAATTGTACGTTCAGTGTTCACGTATGTTTTCACTGTCTGTTATCCTCTACTGTACATTTTAAGTGTGTTGAATCGAAACTGTACTCAAAATACGTTAGTCTATTTTGCTGTAGATCATAAAGTTGGGCGTTAGGTTAGGTTGGACGTTTTTAAATTACATTAATGGTTTTATACTGTAAATGGTTCTTGGATTGCCCATGCGATACCCATTAAGCACTTTTATTGTTATTTTACATTGTACGTTAAGCGTGTACGTTATAGTTTGTCTGTAATTTTTAAGCAGTTCAGGACAATAAGCTCTAATGCTGTAAATATTTCAGTGTTTCTGTACTTTTATAATAAGGCATGGCTGTGTTGTGTTTACATATCTTGCTTTGTTCACGTTAGTTTAATATCCATTGTATGTATATAGGTTAATCTTGTCCGATGGCTATGAAAACAAGCAAATTCCTCAAGCAGAAATGCATCTGTTTTGTATTGGAGCAAAAGTTCCCTGACACTTCTCTGTTATGTGCGCTGATACAAGGTGTTACATGAACTATTTTTATGCGATAACAATAGGAAACACACAATAAAAAGTACGAGAAGGAAGGAGCAATATGAAACACACAGTAAAAAGTATGAGAACGAAGGAGCAATATGAAACAATAAACATTATGAGATTAAAGGAGTAATAGGAAACACAATAGAAAAGTATGAGAAGGAAGGAGCAATATTTAACACAATAAAAAGTATGGGAAGTAAGGAGCAATATGAAACACAATAAAAAGTATGCGAAAGAAGGATACCTTCAGTCGTTTGGAGTGGAATGAGAAATATGGATGGCAGGACACAGTGCCGGCAGGGGATTGTCAGCTAACTTTTTCACGCTGCTATACCGCAGACTGTGTTGTGGACCCATATTTTCGTCGGGTTAGGAGGCTTCCTAGAACCTCTTCCTTAGCGATTTAATTTGGGGTATGACTGGGTAATATCCTTCTGTGCGTCATTTATGCAGAAAATGGGGCTATGTTTGAAGGATTTATATAACAGACTGGGACATTGGTGTCATAAGCAACATAAGTCACTTAGGAAAATGTGTTCGGGAGCTTTTTACCCGACGAGAATACGGGTTGGAGACTTGTGCACACGCTTTTTTGTCTCTGCGGAAAGAAGAAAAAGATGAAAAGGGACGAGGAGCAGGAGGGGAAGATGAAGAAGAAAAGAGACGAGGATTAGAAACAGAAGTCCAGTTGCATCTGGCGATGAAGCTTCAATTAAGGATCTGTTCAGGTTACTGACAAGCAGTTACCAATAAACAGGAAAGGGTCCCCTTCATGCGGTGGCACCAACCGGTTATACAAACATTTCTCAACTTCCTATGACGGTAGACTTTAGCCTGCATTTCACCGGGTTAACACGTCTACTACTACTATTATTACTACTACTACTACAGCACTACTACTAGTACTACCATCACCAACAGTAAACCTCATAGCTGACTATTAAAACACAGGGAGGTCCTTAAATAGCTCTCCACTAGAAACTCATTTGACGCTGTGTTGCGGGGACGGCGGGGACGGGTCAGTCTGCTGAAGTAGGCATAGTTGTGGCCGTGGGAGTAAGAAATGAGTAAATGATACAAGCTATACATGGATAACGCTGACTTAGCCGTCCCCACCAACACACGAGAAAGCACCTGACGCAGTGAAATAGGAGCGTTATTATATGGACCATATATATATATATATATATATATAGTATGCCCGATTTGGGAGCACGGATCCGT
>JAGKTI010000647.1:32043-46448 GCA_018397915.1 Birgus latro | reverse complement strand
CTTGGAATGATTATTGCTTCCATGGATGGGAGCCATCTGACTGCACCTTGCGCATTACGGAGGTTATTCTCTCGGGCATGGAAGCATACATTCCTTTCTCATATCCTCTGACTAATGCAAGAAAGCGTTGGTTTAATCACGCTTGTTCTAATGCTGTCCGCAACAAGGAGAGGGCCTATAAGAGGTACCGGAGCCAACTCACCCCTGAATCACACCTTTTATATATTTCTGCCCGGAATCGTGCTAAGTCTGTTCTTCGCTCTGCTGAAAACAATTTCATCCGTGCTAAATGTTCCCAACTCTCCAACTCGAATTCTTCTCGCTCTTTCTGGCACCTTACCAAAAACCTTTCTAACAACTTTACCTCATCATCCTTCTCTCCTCTTTTCTACTCTGATGGCTCTGTAGCTATTTCTTCTACTGATAAAGCAGATCTCTTTGCTCAGACTTTCTCCTCCAATTCCACCTTAGACGATTCCGGTGCTATTCCTCCATCACTTCCCCCCTCTGACTTCCTATTGACTGACATTAAAATTTCTTCAGCTGATGTGTTCTCTGCCATTACTGGCCTCAGTACTAAAAAGGCATACGGTCCTGATGGAGTCCCTCCTGTTGTCCTCAAAAACTGTGCTTCTGTGCTTACACCCTGCCTAGGTAAACTCTTTCGCCTTTGTCTCTCAACTTGTACCTTTCCTTCTTGCTGGAAGTTTGCTCTCATTCAGCCAGTCCCAAAGAAGGGTGACCATTCCCAACCCTCTAACTATCGTCCAATTGCTTTAACATCCTGCGTATCAAAAGTTTTCGAGTCAATTCTTAACAGAAAAATTTTAAAGCACCTTTCCTGTCACGACCTTCTTTCTGATCGTCAGTATGGGTTCCGTCAGGGACGCTCCACTGGCGATCTTCTCACCTACCTTTCTGACTCTTGGTCATCCTCCTTTCGGAACTATGGCGAAAGCTTTGTCATTGCACTTGACATCTCAAAGGCTTTCGATCGAGTCTGGCATAAATCTTTAATTTCCAAACTGCCCTCCTACGGTTTCTATCCTTCTATCTGTGCCTTCATCTCTAGGTTCCTTTCTGGTCGTTCTATAGCCGCTGTTGTAGACGGTCATCGTTCCTATCCTAGACCTATCAACAGTGGTGTTCCTAAGGGTTCTGTCCTATCACCTACTCTCTTCCTTTTATTCATCAATGACCTTCTAAGCTGTACATCTAACCCTATTCACTCATATGCTGATGATTCCACCCTTCACCTTTCCATTCGGTTCCCGCAACGTCCATCTCAGCAGTTACTTCAACAAAAAAGGGATGAGGCTATGGCACACCTAATGTCTGATTTGGCTCGTATCTCTGATTGGGGTAAAAATAATCTTGTTATTTTTAATGCATCAAAAACTCAGTTCTTACACTTATCAACCCGACAAAATCTTCCTCAGAATTACCCACTAATGTTTAATAATGTCCAGCTCAGTCCTGCATCATCCTTGAATATGCTTGGGGTTTCATTCTCTTGGGATTTGTCTTGGAAAGAACATATTACATCTCTTGTGAAATCTGCTTCCAAGAGATTAGGTGTGCTAAGCCGATTCCGAACTTTCTTTACCCTGCACAGTTGTTGACCTTGTACACGGATTTTATTCGCCCGTGTATGGAGTACAACTCTCATGTGTGGGGAGGCTCCCCACATGCAGCTCTTCTCAATAGGGTGGAGTCAAAGGCTTTTCATCTCATTAACTCTCCTTCTCTTACTGATTCCCTTCAACCATTGTCTCTTCGCCGCAATGTTGTATCTTTATCTCTCTTCTATCGCTACTTCAATGGTCACTGTTCCTCTGAACTGTCTGCTTGCATCCCTCCACCTCTACGACGGGCACGTAGTACCCGTCTAGCAACAAACTATCATCCCTTTTCTGTCCAACTCTCTAATGCAAGAGTTAACCGTTACTCCCAGTTCATTTATGCAACTGGTCAACTCTGGAACTGTCTTCCTCTGTCTGTATTTCCTACTTCCTATGATCTCCAGTCTTTCAAACGCAGTGTGTCCAGGCATCTCGAATTGAACGGATCTTGAATTTGGCTCTCTTTTGTACTGTTTTTGCTTTTTCTTGGAAAGAACAGTATGCAGGCCCGTGGCCTTTGGTTCCTTCTTCCTTGCATTAAAAAAAAAAAAAAAACAGTCTTGTATGAGACAGCCCTAGCATGTATTCAATATGGACGGTGGGTGTTAGCGCCGAAGTGGTGACATGTAGAGGTGTATGGTATGTAGGAGGACGGCTGGGCCTTGATAACAGGCTGCAAAGCCTATGTATGCCCAGAGTCGGACACATTAAAAAAAAAAAAAAAACTAAGTGTAAATTTGCGATCTCCCTCCCCATCTTGACTGTTGGGTGGTTAAAAATAGACAACGTGGAATATTATGCCAGTTACAAAGAAGTGCTGTGCCGTCTAATTTGCCAACAAGCTAAAGTCATACGAAAATCTCCGCCCATTTAAGACAGTGAACAGTAGGAAACCCCCGGGGTCAAGAAACCTTCTTCACTGCGATGGCAACTTTCTGATTTATCCCCAGATGACTTTAAGTTTTACATGGATATTTTTTCTATACTGAATAGAATCGTCTGGAAAAAGACTTCACAGGTCTGAAGGAGTTAAAATCGATTGTTTGTGGTGGGAGGGGATTGGTTTTGAACGAATGAACAAAAGTTATTAATGAAATGAGCGTATAAACCCCTTCTGCACGATTACATCTGATTTTGTATAGATTTACCACCAGACTAATTTATTCATCGATTTTATTCATCACCCCATTTCACTAATAGTCCCTTCGTGACGAATAAAATGGCAAGGTGACAATAAAAAAGTTTCATTGTAGTGAAGGGGTGGCCAAAGGTACTGCCGTTCACTCACGGATCTGATATGTAATAACTCACAAGCAGAAGTTGAATAAATAAAGGTTTTATAGTCAAAGGTTAGTTAATATCCCTATACTCCAGTGACATTACTTTCATAAACATATTGCGCTCATTTTATTCATGTTAACCGCAACGATTTTGCCTTCAGAAATATTGCACTTTTGAAATAATACTCGAAATTACAGCAGATTGTCATTAGTTTTAATGTGTGAGTATTGAACCGCCTGAAAATTATGACGAACCAACGGCATAGTGTCCGTGTGGTTGCCCCCGCCCTCCTGGGGATATGGGGAAAGAATACCTCCCCAGTATTTCTGCTTGTCGTAAGAGGTGACTAGCCATTTTATCTCCAGTTTTTTCTGTCCATACTGACGTCTTCCGCTTTGCAGCTTTTCAGTCCTACCTCCCGAAATATCCGTGTTTCTTCTGTCCTTTATTTTTCCAGTGCGCCTACGGTTCTTTCGTTATGGTTGATAATGACATTTCGTTTACGAAGCTTGTCACCCTTACGGTTCACGTCTACACAGTTAATGTAGGGTTTTTGTAAAGCTGATAATGCCGTTCGGCTTACGAGGACTGTCAACTTACAAACCAAACAAATATGGGCACTGCCTGTTCTTTACACCAGGGAGATTGGGACGGCATGGCGGGAAAAGTTGCAATGTATTCATTTTAGAAAACAAGCGCTGTAGCCTATGTTCAGTTTGTGTTTCTTGGAATAGGTGAGGTATTCGATTATTAGGCTAATGAAGTGTGCCTCGTGTGATCTGCTCCGAAGCTGTCTATACTAGGAAAAGTACTATGCAAGGTTGTCATCTGTGGCCTTGGCATATCCACCACCATGCAGTGCTGTACTCCCCTGCCAGACGTACCCATTTAAGCATTGTCATCTAGCAGTGGCAGGAGGACTCCGAATGGTAAGTTGGGTATCGTCTTGCTTACAGAGTTACAGTGTCCCGTAAAGTATTCTCATTTACTGAAGCTGTGTTTACAGGTGAGATCAGTTGGTCGGGATGGCTCTTTTGATCCATGCATTGTTGACTTGAACTCTTTACAGTGGTTGTGCGTTAATTAACCTTGTAATGGTCGAGGCAACTCAAGTCTTCTACTCCAACTGAGAATGAATATAAAAAAGTCTTAGCTTATTAATACTGTTTCCGCTACCACATCGTCGGAACAAAAGTCCAGTTGTCACGATTTTACTGAGCTAAGTGAGTTATTGAGAGTAGCCTATTAGCACTGTTAACTGGTGTCGTTTAGTGCACATTTTTTTTTTTTTTTATCAAGCATATATGTTGGCGATTGATTTTAATGTCGGGTAATGTCTCGTCAAGATTACTTCATTCTTCTGTAACATAAAGAAACTGAACATATTGCGCCCCGCCCGGGTAGCTGCCCTGCTGGGAGAGGTAGCGCTCTCCCGTCACCTAATGGGGCTATATGATCGATGAAGGTGTAGCTTGGAGAATTCATTTCTCCGCATTATTACTTAATACTTTTTTGTTTGTAAAGTTGGAAGTTCCAGCTATACATCCTGCAGTATACGGTAATTGCCTTAATTTGGATATTTTCGTCCTTTTGCTGCTTATTTCACGTAGCTCAGTGGCACAATAAGAATACTACGGGTTTGCTTCCATGCCATAGCGCTTCTTGATTACCAGCATCATATTTTAGAGTTAATTGTTACAGTTCATTAATCGAGATGGATATGGCAGTTGTAGGTCGTTAAAGTAAAACGAAAGACTATAGCGATGTTTCACTCGGACTTGTTTAATGACCACTTCAGTACATGCTCCCGGTTTGTTCTGTTTACATAAGCCCTCTCATGGCAGTGGCATCTCAAGTATTCTACTCCAGCTAACGCCAAACTATTTTTTTTCAGGTGAGTGGGTCATAGTGGCTTGAGTCTTTATGCTGTTAATCCTCTCGTGGTCGGAAGAACTCGGTGTTCTATTCAGCTAATCCCAGACGATTGTATTTAGACGAGTCACAGGAACCAGAGTTAAAATGTAGGTTGCTGAATATCTCAGATACTACTGATACAGCATAAGCAAACATGAAGGCCTTGTTTGACCTGGGTGTGATAGTGTGTTATAGTCCCTTCACCCTAACTTGGCTCAATTTTTAATTTTGCTACCAATTTGCAGTAGCTTGGTGTTGGAATAAGATATTGCTGCTGCTGTACGCCCTTTCCGTAACTCCTTCGTGTCTAGCACCGTATGTTAGTGCTGATCTTTTGTCTATGTTAGTGCTGATCTTTTGGTCAGCATTCATGGAAAGATGTGGGATTAGACCGAACCAGAACGAAGAGAGTACCTGTATAGTCAAGGATAAGTTGTGTTTCTTCCGTCCCACATGATTAAGTTTGTGCGTAGAAAAGCATGTTCATGAGCCAGTAGTCTGATTAGTCATCATATTCGCCTGGTTTTTGCCAGACGGAACTGCCTCACATTCACAACTTGAATACTAAGTCGAGGTTGTTTGAAATTCAGTGATCCATGGAATGGGGTATGAATGAGCCCTCTTGGTTACGAGACAGGTCAGAGGTAAGAGGGGTTAAGTTTCTTTGTCAGGTCAGAGTAAACGCACTCCTAATGGGGAAATAAGTATCGGATGAAACAAAAAGAAATAATAGTGATGTAAAGAAAATATGAGAGGCATGCAGTGTATACTGCGTAAGCCATTGTGTCTTATCCGAGGCCTAAATGATATATATTAGACCTTGGTTTTATCTACCCGTTGTCTCAAAAACGCACTTGTGATAAACCTTGAGTTATCTGTTGCCACGTAATCAGATTCGGAGAGAGAGAGAGAGAGAGAGAGAGAGAGAGAGAGAGAGAGAGAGAGCGTCATCTCACCATTTTTTTTTTTTTCAAGAAAGTAAAAATTATGACGCACAAATAACCAAAATACAGTACGTCGTACGGACGGGACTTATCGGTATAAGATGACATGTGAACCCACGTGAACCTTCCCACCGTGCCTCCTCTTGTCTCACTTGTTTATGCTAGTGACAATGTGAACCCGCGTGAACCCTCCCCCCCTTTTCCCCTGTCTGCAAGGTTAGGAGTAATATGACACGAGCCACGTGAACCTCCCCTCTCTCGTCCTGGTGACTGTTCCACCTTATGGCTTCCCGATATCTGACCCCGACCTTACCTTAGTAACCACTGCCATCCTCTCGGAGCTGGCACGGGCTCACAGACTGGCAGACAGGTGACAGGTAGGAGTCAAGGTAGAATGAGGACAGAAGGCAGAGAGAAGAGACATAGGGTGAAGGGCCTGAAGGCAGACTGATCGAGGATAGACAAAAGACGGTTAAGAAAAACCGAAGCCGAGGTGTGTGTGTGTGTGTGTAGAGAGAGAGAGAGAGAGAGAGAGAGAAGGAGGGTGCAATGGACACAGGAGTGGTTTGTATGTCTCGACCCAACCTTTTATGGCATGGACTCTTGTTAACTTACCAGCAGTCTTGGGGTGTACAGTCCTAACTTCCTTACATTTGTGTGGTGGTGTGTTGCTTTCTTCATCGAGTATTTGGCTCTTTAATTCTTGCCGGTATAATTATTATGATGCTGAAAATGATAATGGTGGGGGTGACGATGATGATAATGGTTGTGATGATGGTTATGATACTGCCAGTTATTACCCTACTCAGATTTTCGTCCTTTTCCAGATTATTGCACATAGCTCAATATCAGAACAAGACGATTACAACGGCCTTACATCCTCTCCATAGCACTTTATCCGCGACCGGCATCATATTCAGGTGTTAATCTTTTGTCATATAACCATGCATCGCTGTCCAGATAACTTTTCCATACTATAGAATTTTGACCTCATACCCGTAGCCTTACGTAGTTGTCTAGGTAACTTTTCGGTAGTATAGAATTCTGCCCTATACATATAACCGTACATAGGTCACTGGGTCACTTTTCCATGCCGTAGAGTGTAGAATGTACACCAGCATTCAAGGAGGAATGTCAAAATCTGGTCAGGTTAAAGTGAAAAGAGTACAGTATGTTCCCCCATGTGTCCCCTGCAGATCGGTGTGCTAGTGCAGCGGTGGTAAGCATGTCAACACACCAAGCAGACCTGGTGTTTGAGGACTTGGCAGAAACCTACGTCCAGTACCGCCCTGTGCCACCGCCATCTCTCATCTCTGTTGTTGTCGATTACGTGAAGCAAGGCAGGGTTAGTGTTTGTGTGTGTAGCGGTGAGAATGAGGACATACGGGCATCCCTGGTTATTATACTTTCAGACAGTCCTTGGTGCTATAACAGCATTTCCACATGCCTACAGCTGATGAATGAAAAAATAAGATCGTCTTAAGGCTGTATTCCCATCAGTTCATGAGGCTTTTTAACACCTTTACTTTGGCTATGTATTTTTCCATATGGCAGCATTATTCTCTTTTTAGCCTGTGTGTAGGCGTCTGGTGGGCTAGTGGTTTGAACGCCCCAATCGGAGTGATCATCAGCAAAAGGTGATTGAAGGCTTTTCTGTTATGTAGCTCGACCAGGGAAAGTAGTTGGTCATCTACCTTTACCTATACTGGACAACAATACCTAGCATAGGGCCCTACACCTCGACAGGGATAAAATTAATTTTCCTTTTTTAAAGACCGATCACGAGTTAATTTGTCCTGTTTCGTCTGTGTCGTGGTACAGGGTGATGATCTAGTGCTGTGTGGTGACGTAGGCTGCGGGTCTGGTCAGAACACATTCCTTTACAGCGACCACTTCAGGCAGGTAGTGGGTGTGGACGTGAGTGTACAGCAGATGGCTCAAGCACACACCCACACAAACAACGTCACTTTCAGGTAACGCCTGTAGATTACGAAGTTATGATATAGTAAGATACGTTATATAGAGTTACATCTCTCTGCCCTAACGCCACCGTAACGCTTTAGTAATTTTCGATATCTTAATTAAGTTGTCTTCCTGCCAAAACGTTACTTTCAGGTAAAGCTATATACAATAGGTTACAATCAGGAAGTATCAGTAAAAAAAAAATATTATTACAAAAAATCAGTGTTTGGTATTTTTGACTTTGATAATCAGGTTTGTTTGGCTGTATACACAACTTAGAAACTTTACGAATATGACTGCATGCTTACCTCCCCAGCTTTGGGTCGTATTTTATTTTACCTTGAACTTCTGTGCAGGCTGCTTATTAAATAATAGTGTTATTTCAAGATTTTGAGCACTGTAGCTGGTTTGTTTTTATATAAGGGAACTGGGTCACTCACAGCTTGAAGCCTTAAATTGCATGATATTCTGTAAGCTTTAGTTATGAGGTAGGAATGAGTAGGCTAATTATTAGCCAAATCCACCCACCATGATTCTGATGACTTGGTCGTCAACCAAGCAGATCAAAGGAGTTATAGAGATCTCACTTCAGAACAAAATGCGCTGAAATGAGTTATTTTGCGAGGCTTCAGAGACACAAGAGATCAGCCATTATTATTATTATTATTATTATTCTCTTGAGAGCTTCATACTTTGTAACTTACACCTGTTTCATCTAACTCCACCCGCAGAGAAGGATCAGCAGAGCAGCTTCCTTTTCCAGATGCTTCAGTGGATCTCCTGACCTGCTGTGCTTCAGTTCACTGGTTCAACTTCAAGCCATTCTATGAAGAGGTCAGACATCACTATAGTTCATTCATCTTCATTTGGCCCAGATTTCATCCTTTTGCGACTTATTCAAATAGGTCATTGTTAGGAAAGGCAGTCGTGCAGCTCTACCTTAGATGGTTCTCGTACATGCACTCCATAGCTTCTTTGAGGCTAACGTTATATTATAGAGTTAACCTTTTGTTACAGCTTAGCATTCAAGATGGAGAGATGGCAATTTTAGGTCAAGTTAAATGAAAGGAGTACATTATAAAATAGGAGAGAGATGTTTTAGCCCTATTAACAAGACTTTTAATTTTACCCTGCTACCAATTTGGGGGCTTACAGTACTGGTGGGGTTAATGGTTATATTGTAACTACTCCTTCCATTTCAAAGGACAGTATCTTCCCCAAGCTAAGTGAAATTATCTGGAGTTATTGAGAATATGTTAAAATAGAATTCTTTGTAGTTAATTGGTTAAGAATTAGCTACAGATGCCTACCGTACTGAATTTAGGTATAGTACTTGTAGTTAAAGTTTGTAAATTATGTGTGTTTAACTGTGAGATGAAATGGAAGAATGTTAACAAGTGGAAGATAAATAAGGAGAATATGGAAAGATGATGGAAAGATTTTTTTGGGAAAGACTGATGAATGGAAATGAATAATGGTAAATAGGACTGAGGTATTTCCACCACTTCACTGGGAGTTTACTGCATGAACTCATCCAGTCACCCTTAGGCCCATGCATCTTCCCATGTCCTGGATGTGACTCTCAGCTGCCTGCATGTTGGTTGTGGTGGCTTGGTATCCCATCTTCACTATCTGTGGCTGGCCCCAGACCTATGCTGTCAGTGATGCAGAATTCAAGAGAAGGCTATCCCACTTCATACTGCACTGCCAACATTTCCACTTCATGTAGATCTTACTGGATCATCTTGCAGCCCTTGGGATAATGGACTTCACTCTTCCGATCCCCCTTGGTAGGGTAGGCTTCAGTGAACCTCTCCATCACCATTTCCTGCATCATTGTGTTTTCCTCTGGAGATATGGGCAGCTTCACGAACCCTAGCTGAGAGAACTTCTTCCTTAGCCTCAAGAATTCCTGTTTGGGCTTCTCGTTGATTGCAGCCCTAAACCACATGTTGGTGGAGTGGAGCCTGATACACCAGAAAGAAAGAAAGAAAGAAACCCGACACCAAGAACAAAATGCTGGTAACTGATTGAGTTAGGTGGAGCAGAGGAAAGGAACTTGGTGTCCAACAATTTGGCATATATTAGACTAACCTGAACGCTGTCGGGAAGTTTTATCCAACATCATAGAATGCTGTACTTTATCTGTCCATACTCTAAAGTTTCCTCTTGACTACTAATACTGGTACTAACCATACCCATCAACAGAGAAGAGCTTTCTGATGATATGATCTCTCTTGTACCCCATTTACACACTTGCAGCATTGGCCACAACCTTCCACATAATATAACTCTGATAACTTTATCTCTGCTATATTCTTATTAATGTACCCAACCCTACACTACACTAGGCTCACGTGTACATGAAGTGCATGTGCTGGCAAGTGGATTGAGTGTTAAAGCCAGGCAGAGCACTGACCACGTAGTTATATTGGCTACACTCCACTCTGTAATATCACCAGCCTCAGTGTAAAATGTAATGTGTTTGCAGGTAGATCGAGTGTTGAAGCCGGGTGGAGCGCTGGCCACATACGGTTACATGGGCTGCACTCCACTGTACAATAACACAAACCTCAGGGAACTCTTCTTACAGGTGAGCAGAATGAGGAACAAAATATTAAACCTTTTCAGTGTGTTGAAGCAGTGCTGGAGGGGGGCACCACGCATTGGCACCAAAATAGCTGGGCTACATCACTGGCTAGTTATACCAGTGACCCTCAACTCCCTCCTTATCCCCTGAAAGGAGGATGCTGGACTGCAGCATAATTGTAACTTTAGCCTGCAGTCCACCATATTCACATCCACGTGATATGGGAGCTGCAACAACAGCAACATTATGTTGACACATAGTTGCAAGTTTTAATCTTCTAGACCGGTGTGATGATATGTCATGAATTCTCGTGCATGTTTTTGGTAAGTTGAATAATATGATAAAATTACCACACTAGGCACTGTATTGTACTGCAAAAGAAATACCAGATCATGTTCCACTCTTTGTGCACAAGCTATGACAAGTTTGTCAAAAATTATAAAAATGGACACAAATATGTATGGGAGAAGTACAGTACACCAACCTACCTCATCTTTACAAACATAACCCGATAACTTGAATTTTGTAAGAAACTAACCAGACAGCTCTTTTTACCAGGACATGACCTAAACTTCCCATACTATCTTGTGAACATAGCTGTAGCCAGAGGGGGGGGCAGGAGGGCCATGGCCCCCCAGTTCACAAAACGTAAAAAATTTATAAAATACTATTAATATCAGTTAATCACTTATGTTGCTTAAGTATTCAGAAATTTTTGCATGCCAGTCCGCCATTGCCTAAACAGTATAGTTACCATTATATCTGGGTGGTTTTCTTTCAAAATCTTTTTCAGTTTTGAATATTGTATATATTATTATCTGGATAATATCTCATCTTACTAATTAGTAAATAATGAAACATTCTGATACTTAGTACTTTACTATATGAGACCAACAAGACAATTAAATTGTTTTTATCATTTTATTCTTCGGGACAAGCGTTATACTTCATTGTTGATAACTTGATATTAGTTGTGCCGGTGCTGCATGAGATCAAGATCCATGTAGGACTAGGAGGTACACTATATTTACTTTTTTATGTCTAGAGTTTATCAACCGTTACTGTATACGGTCATTTATACTGTTTGGTCTCTGATTTTGGCACCAAATCGAGAATGTTTCCAAATCGGTGCTTAAGCTTGGTATTTCTCGGACCTTGTGGGTGGGTGTTATCATTTGCACAATAGATTGGATGAGTGTATTAGACAGGTTTAGATATTTTCTTGTCATTCATGGTTGTTAGTTATGCTTGACTGTCTAAAGTCTATGGGGGCCTTTGAAATGACTTGGTCATTGATACATTTAAAGAATATGATGGTCTAACCTCCATGTCATTTGAAATTTTAGTAGGCTAAATCAGTCTGTCTGTCTATTGCCTGACGCCTCAGTCTTGTAAGAGATGGCCCCAAATAAATCGTCTCCATGTCACCCTATCCCCCGTCATTCGGCTGCCCTCTTCCCAGCTCACACACCCCTCTCTCATATACCTCTCCACTCCATCTCTCAATCTCAGCCTTGGTTTGCCCCTCCCTATCCTCATCCACCTCACCCACATACACCCTTCTGGTCAATTCTTCATTCTCCACATGGTCAAACTACATTAGAGTACAGTATTCCTCTTAACCTTTTCAATCACACCTACATCAACACCACAGTGCACTTTCACTTCCTCATTTGTCAGTCTGTCTCTCCATGTAACTTCACACACTCCTCTCAGATAACTCATTTTCACAGCTTTCTCCCAAGACTTGTATCCTTCTTGCAGAAGTTGCTGGGTCCAAGCTATACATCTCAACACGATTATCTGATCTACACAATCTTTTCCCTTCCTAAACCCACCCTGTTCTTCTCCAACCAATTCCTTAGTTATTTCTTTCGCTCTGTTAATAAGTATCCTGCCATATATCTTTCCTGAGATATACACCCCAGTGATACCACATACTTCTCTTTCCCCTTTACCTTTGTAGCCTTTAAGGGGACAATTATTCAAGACTTCCAATCCTCTGGAGTCCTCCCTTCCTCCCAAGCAAATCTAACATACACATTTTCCACATCCAGTCCACCACTGACTCTCCCCCGTATTTCAACATCTTACCACACACTCCATCACTTCCTGAGGTTTTCCCCATCTTGATCTTCATTGCTTCAAGTACTTCCATCTTGCTAATTACTTTCTCCCTCCTCACCTCTCCTTCTTCCAGTCATTCCCCAGCCACTGATACTTGAATTTCTTTCACTCTATGCATTCAGCAACGCCTCAAAATGCTCTCTCCCTCTGTTCACTTTTTAACCCTTCTCCACCAACACCCTGCCATTCCTGTCTCTCACTTCCCCGTTACTTCCCTTATTACTCTGTCTCACTTTTGAAACTCCTTCCAAAACAATTTCTTGCATTCCCTCCACTTCTCACTCAAGTTCATCCCAAATTCATCACCTGCTCTCCTAAATGATTTTAAAATATATATAGCCAAATGGTTTAGTAGTGGTTTAGAGTGTCATTTTTTTTTTTTTTTTTTATGGCAATTGTTTTGTTTTTACAATTGTTTTCTTTATTTAAATTATTAGGTACCATACAGTTCCTCTCAGCATTGCATTATTTACCAATCATATTATTCAAATAATCCAACGAGTTTGTTCTATTATTCTCAAATGCCCAGTTAAAAAGCTCTTTTTTTTCAATGCAATGTATCTAAGAGCATGAAGTTTCACATTTCCATTCCAGCTGAGATTATTATTCTCTCAAATGCTAAGGAATGCATTGGCTATGGCAACCCCCAGTTTAAGTATACAGGCATTTTTCTTGGAGTATTCAGGCATTTTTCTTGTAGTATACAGGTGTTTTTGTTAAGGGGGTATACAGGCTTTTTCTTAAGCTGAAGAGTGATTTGTCAGATGAATTTGTTGAATTGAGATTGAGTTTGTAAGGGGGTGTACAGGCATTTTTCTTAATAAAATTGCCTGGACACCAACAATTATATTACACAGGTTACTCCCATTGTAAAGTTGTTATACTGGTTTTAAGCTAACTTGGCATAATATCCCCCCAATAATAATGTTAAGTTAGAGTAAGTGAGGAGGAGAGAGGTGAAAAGATTAGTAAGAGAGAGTAAGAAGAGAGTGCATGAGGAATTTGGAAGGAATTTGAGTGCGAAGTGGAGGGAATGTAAGAAAATGTTCTGGAAGGAGGTAAAGAGAGCTAGACAGGGTGCCAACGCAGTCAGTGGGGGTGTGAAAGATAAAAATGGTAGATTACTAGTGGAGAAGGGAGAAAAAGTAAACAGATGGAGAGAACACTTTAATGAACTGTTGAACATAGAGAATGAAAGTAATGCAAGTATAAGTGGCTGGGGAATGACAGGGAGAAGGAGGGTTGTGAGAAGAGAGGAAGAAATCACCAGGATGGAAGTGGTGGAAGCAATGAAGAAAGTTAAAATGGGGAAAGCCCCAGGAATTGATGGAGTGTGTGGTGAAATGCTGAAGCATGGGGGAGAGATAGTAATAGAATGGATGTGGAAGGTGTGCAGATTGGCTTGGGAGGAGGGTAGAGTCCCGGAGGATTGGAAGTCAGGTATAATTATTCCTCTGTACAAAGGAAAAGGGGAAAAAGCAGTGTGTGGTAATCATAGGGGCATTTGCCTTCTCAGTGTAATAGGAAAAATATATGGTAGGATACTTATTGACAGAGTTAGGGAAATTACTGAGGAATTAGTTGGAGAAGAACAAGGAGGTTTTAGGAAGGGAAGAGGTTGTGTAGACCAGATATTCATTCTTAGATCCTTAGTGGAAAAGTTTCTAGAGAAGGGCAAGAAGTTGTATGCAGCCTTCATGGATCTGGAGAAAGCATATGACAGGGTGGATAGACAAGGTTTGTGGAAGGTATTAAGAATATATGGAGTGGATGGGAAGTTGTTGAAGGCAGTGAAGAGTATGTATGAGGGTGCTAAGGCTGCAGTGCGTGTGGATGGCAAACTGAGTGAATCTTTCCATTTGAAGGTTGGATTGAAACAAGGATGTGTCATGTCTCCATGGTTGTTCAATCTGTATATGGATGGGGTTATAAAAGAGATACAAGGTCGGGCAGTGGATGTTGGAG
>JAGKTI010000647.1:5227-27786 GCA_018397915.1 Birgus latro | reverse complement strand
ATACACACACACACACACACACACACACACACACACACTCCTTAGAGGAAAGGAGAGAGAGGGGTGACATGATTGCAGTGTTCAGGACCATGATAGGAGTAGATAAAATTGACAGAGAAAATCTGTTTGTGTGGGATGAGAGAGCAACAAGAGGACATGGAATGAAACTAAAGAAGCCAAGCTGCTCGAAGGACATCAAGAAATATAGTTTTCCGTATAGATGTATAGACCTGTGGAATAGCCTGGACAAAGAGATCGTCCAGTCTAAAAACTTAAATGAGTTTAAGGCAAAATTTGACTTATTGAGAAATAGAGACGGGACCCCACGAGCGTAGCTCATTTCCTGTATATCACAATTAGGTAAATACAATTAGGTAAATACACACACAGCTCTTCCAAACATGAACCTGGTAGAATGCAGACTGATATTGCTCTCCCCATTCATCCACCAACATCCTTTCAAGGGATGGACGTTGCAGTGCCTTTTCTTTGTGTTTCCAGACTTTTGACTCTTCCATTAGTTTACTGTTTTATTGTGGCCCCAGGCTTTCCTGGCCTGAATATGATAGCCTGGAAGCTGAAGTTACCCTTCTGTAGTTCTCCATCTTCCTTTTAGGGGATACAGAGGGAGTAGAAGGACATTTGTTTACAGTGACTTGACAATGGAGCTGCCTGGTTACAGTACATCAGTGCCACTGAGAGAAATTGTCCTTCTCCAGGACCGTAGTGTTGGGAAGATGATGTGACATAGATTATTAACAGAAATTTGTTGATGAAGCCTTAACCCCTAAAGACTGCAAATCTTCTAGTCCCCCTATCCCCAGATCTACAAAAGGGGTCCAATTTACAGACCTGAAAATGTATGTTTCACTCCCATATGACTTACGGTTACCACAATATCGACTGTCAAAGATCATCAAAAATAAAAATTGATACCCCTCATGTATAAAGTGAGAGAGAGAGAGAAAAATTAACCAAAATAAATTTTGGTCTAATAGATTTGAAGAACTTGATTTTACACACCAAAAAATGTATACAGTAATCTTCCCACTATATGACATAATAGAGCCAAAGGCATGACCGGAAAGTGGTCTTTTCCGGATAGTGGCCCTGAAGCTCCCGCACTGGTCATTCATGACCCTAACCTAACCTAAATCAGAAAACCACCTACCTACCTCCCTACCGGACATGCATAGCACTTATTTAAGTCCCCTTTCACATAAATAATGCACACAAAGCATGAATTAATTGAATTTTAACCAAAAAATGATGATTTTGAGGTGAGTAAGGCATAGGTGTTCACAACTTGCCAGCATAGTGTAAGTAAGTATCGGGCATGGAAATCACTATGAAAATCACCCTTTCTCACTTCCTATGCACTAAAATAATGAACACAAAGCATGAATTCATTTAATTTTAACCCGAAAAGGATGAATTTGAGGTAAGTAAGGCATAGGTGTTCACTGAGTTGACAGCATAGTGTAAGTAAGTATCGGACGTGGCAGCCACTATGCAAATCATAATTTCCCACATTTTATACACTAAAATATGGGATACAAAGCATCAAATAAATAAATTGTTACCAGAAAAATTACCACTAAGATTAGGTACGGCAAAAATGTTCACCAGAATACAGCATGCTGAAAGTATCGGACATGAAAATCACAGGCATTCACCTTTTTCACAGCTTGTGCACTAAAATAATGAACACAAAGCATGAATTCATTTAATTTTAACCCCAAAAGGATGAATTTGAGGTAAGTTAGGCACAGGTTTGGGGAGGCGGTAGCTCGATCGGTTGAGAGTTGGCTTGCGGTCCCGTGGGACCCAGGTTCAAATCCTCGCTGGTGCAGGGAACAATTTAAGGATTTGAATTTCATTAAATCAGGCTTTACTCATCTACCAGAAGACCCGCCGACATGTCGTAAAAATGACCCCGCTAATACCAATACACCAGTCCTGTATGAGACAGCCCTAGCATGTATTCAATATGGACGGTGGGTGTTAAGCGCCGAAGTGGTGACATGTAGATTGTAGGAGGACGACTGGACCTTGCTAGCAGGCTGTGAAGCCTATGCCCAGAGTCGGACACATAAAAAAAAAAAAAAAAAAAAGTGTTCACTGAGTTGGCAGCTTAGTGTAAGTACTGGACATGAATATCACTGGCATTCACCATTTTCACAGCTTGTGCACTTTAATACAGTACTAGTGGTAACAATGCATGAAAAAATAAATTGATAACAGGAAAGAGGATATTCACAGGTTTAAACGTACAGAAATGACAATGATTAGGTGGATGTGCAGTGCGTCCCTGCGTGCAAGGCCTGGGGGGGCTGGGATTACGATAGAAGAGTTGAGAGGTAGGATGGGACTGGAGTGTATTGGTGTTGTGATGAGGAGAGGTAGGCTGAGGTGGTTTGGACATGTGGAGAGGATGGGGGATGATAATTGGGTACAGAGGGTGAGAAGTGTTAATATTGGGGGAGGGGTTTTAGGGGTAGACTGAGAAAGACATGGGACGAGGTCAATAAATGTGACTTAAGGGTTAAGGGACTGAATAGGGAGGCTGCCAGAGATCGAGCAGCATGGAGAGCCGCCATTAGGTGACCAAGGCTGACACATGCAAGCATGTTGGAGCCTTCAAAAACGAAACGAAACAAAATTATGATTTACATTTATGGGAATTTTTTACCACTTTACAGCATGCTGAAAGGTTAGACAAGAAAATCATTATGGAAATCATCTTTCACACAGTCTGTGCATGAGATTAATGATATGGGAAGAACAAAACAGGGATTTTTGATGAAGTTAGGGTACTTACGAGAATGCTATCGCCGTCCTGAGGTATAACTCCCAGACTCTGACAATAATAAAGGTGCACCTGAGGCACCTCCAGAAATTCATAGAATCTTTGGCACTTCCACTGCACTTTACACTCACCAGCACTTCCCACAACGTTTCCCTTCCCATAACACTAGCAATCTTGCATCAAATCACTTCAGTGCACTGCACATCACATAACTGTAAATTCCCGTATGGTCTAGTGGCGAGTCCTTGAAATGAGAGGAGAGCGGACAGAGGCGGGCGGTGCGAAAACACAGCTGGTCGGCGCGGGCGGGAAGTTGAAATTGACGCGGTCAAAAAAAATCAGATTTTTCCCGTTTTTTTTTTTTGAATTTTGGGGCATTTTGGGTTCGGCCATCGGCCTACAATGTCCGAACAGTGAGGTAACCGGATTGTGGTCGTCCAGAAAGTAGAGAGATTACTGTATTTGACTGTCATATGTCTAATGGTTATTGCACAATCAACTGTCAAAAAAAAAAAGTCACTCCCCACTATGACCGAGAATGGGACATCCTTGAGGAATAGGGGGGTGAAGGGAGTGTGGGAGGCTTCAGGAGGGTGGGAAAGGGAGGGAATATGTCTGCTACACACATACTATATGGTTTAGAGGGGTTATCAAGGGTAGTTTGGGTGGGAGGGGACACACAAAGCAGGATCCAATGAGGCAAAGGGAGGTGGAGAGATGGCCTGGGGAGGGGGTGGGTCCCCACACCTGGGGAGGGGCCAGATCATGCCTGCCATCACCTTATGGTTGCCATTGGCCAGGTCCCATGTACATCATAAAAGAGGTGGTGCTACCTACCGCCAGTTTTAAGTAGCTTCTGTACCATTGACAGCCATAGGACTCTATGTGACATTTTCCTTAACTGTCATTCGACAGCCATAGGTCTTTAGGGGTTAATGTAAATACAGGGGCTAGGCTAGGTTTACAGTGGAAGAGTTGAGAGGTAGGATGGGTCTGGAATGTATTGGTGTTGTGATGAGATGTAGATTGAGATGGTTACAGCATGTAGAGAGGATGGGGGATGATAATTAGGTGCAGAATGTGAGAAATATTAATGTTAGGGGTAGGGTAGCGAGAGGTAGACTGAAAAAGCCCTGGGACAAGGTCGTTGAACGAGACCTCAGGGATACGGGACTAAAGAGGGAAGCTGCCAAAGATCAAGCAGCATGCGTGGAGAGCCAGCATTGGGTGACCAAGGCCGACGCATTAAATGAAATGAAACAGTTTGAGATAAAGGTGTGGATGTTGAGGATGCAAAAGAACTGACAGCAGGCCAAAACAAGTATGATATATAGTATGTTTTTTTTTTTTTTAATGTGTCTGACTCTGGGCATAGGCTTTACAGCCTCCTATCAAGGCCCAGCAGTCCTCCAACATACCATACAGCTTATGACAAGGACTGGATTTTATTTTCTTCATGATTATCACTAGAATACCAGTACCTCTACTCCATAAGTGTTTCAGTAATGACTAATCCTTTGAAGTGCATTTTTGTAGTAGTAGTAGTTGTTCCCTAGGCAGTCTGGCCGAACATTCCCTAGTCCCTAAGGAAGGCCATGGCCAAGACCGGGCTTTCCCATAGAGCTCTCCATTAGTGTATGTTGTGTTGTTGGCATAGGTGATTGTGTGCAGTGAAGTTTTCCATGATGTGCTTAATAGTATGGGGTGCTGTGTTACATCCTGGACAGGCATCAGCGATGGAGTCATCCAGCCTCTTTTGATAACTTAAGAGAGCTGGATAATGCCCACATCTCATCCTGGCCAGGTGGACCCTGTCCTCACGAGGGAGACAGGATTCAGAAGGTTGGATATCGGGAGGCTGTGCATGCAGCTGTGTGTTGTCTTTAAGTGACTGAATGGAATGGTGAGTGATTTGAGTATGAATATGCTTCTGGAAGCTGGTCTGAGGCAGGCAGGGGGGGGGGGAGAGATGACAGTACTGTATTTGTGTATGATATCGTGTGCTGGGTGTTGTTTTGATGTTCCTTGGTGTGTGTGGATGTGTTGCCATGTAGTGTAGTGGATGTTGTGGGTTTGTGGAGGCTACAGCGAGAATTTGGGTGCCTCTCATGTCTAGATGATCCTTGACTTTGAAGCCTTTGGTTTCTTGGTGTAGGTGGTCTGTAGGTGTAGTAGCTGTGCAGCCTGTGATTATTTTTAGGACCTTGTTTTGTATGGTCTGAAGAGGGAGTGAGGTTAGCCCAGGGCTTGCATAGTTCATCACTGAACATATTGTTTGTATACTGTGGTGGTGGTTTCTTTGTTGTGTCCAAATGTTGTATGGGCAAGTGACCTCAAGGGATTGAGCCTTGGTGTTAATTTATTTCTGATGTTTGTGGTGTGTTGTTTAAATGACATTGATGTAGTGTATGTTACACCAAGGATTTTGTGTGTGTGTGTGTGTGTGTGTGTGTGTGGTAGAGGAGTGTTGTTTATGATGGGGTGTGGAATGTGACTGTGTTGTGCTGTCCATTTTGTGAGAAGGGTCACTGTAGATTTGGCTTGGGTTATTTTGAGCCTGTTTGTGGTGAACCATTCGTTTAGTGTGTTGAGGTAAGGTTGGAGGATGTGTGCGGCTGTGTTTGCATTTTGGTGTATACATGTAATTGTTATGTCGTCTGCATAGGAAGCTGTGTGTATCTGTAGGTAGATGCAAGGGTTAGTGTGTTGGTGGTGATGATGCTAAACAGAATTCTGAGCCTAAGGATTATGAGTCATTAATGTTTTCATAAGTGCATATGATAATAGAAGCATTATCACAAAGTGGGAAGTGAGGCTAGCATGATGGTGATGATGATGATTCACTAATATTAATCCTAGAGACAGTAGTTAATCAGTGATGTTAATTCTTTCAAATAGGACCAGTGAAGGGAGGTTTAGTAACGAAACTGATGTCACACTGGACATCTTCTTGGGTTACATCTCCTCCTGGTCTGCCTTCAGTAAACTAACCCAGGCAGAGGGGAAAGAAGCAGCTGCTGCCTTCCTTCATAACTGCAAACAAAGGTTGGTACATTTTTATGTTTACCTTTACTGGTTCATTAGAGTAATCCTTGCATTGTTGTGCTTCTTTTGACATTCTTTTTAGTTCCCTTTTTTATATTGCTTAATTTTTTATTTACTTTTTTTTTTTCTGGATGTAATGTGTCTTCATTTTAAGTTCCCATTTTTATGTTCTTATTCTGAAAAGTGTTCATTTTAAGCTGCATTTTTTTTTTTATTGCATTATTATATTAGGTTCTTAGTTAAGTTGCTCCTTTTTTTAGCATTCATTTGGCTGTGAAGTCCATAGTGAATTCCGGAAAAATTGGCAACTGGAATTCCTTTACTACCTCCAAACCTGATAGGCCAGCTTCCTCAAGTTTACAGTACCAGCTGTATAAGGAGCACAGCCATGACTTAAAATGATGACCACCTGTACCTTACATATGCTTGATAATACAGTCTGTGGAGTGTAGTCCACAGTAAATTCCAAAAAAAAATGCCCTGTTAAAGTTCTGTTGCTACCTATAATTGTGGGATGTGATACACAAACAGACTCATAATCAGTATCTTAATGTAACCATGATTTGTTTTTCAAAGAAGAGCAAGGATAGGTAATTTCAGAATCTTCCCATGTCTCGTATACATACATACATACAGAAAATGACACACTGCCTCTTCTTTAGTAATCCCTGTATGGGGGTTGTCCATGTTACAGCTGATGTTTTCTATGGATTGGAAGGTAAACCAGGTGCCAAAATCAGCAAATTACATTCCAGCCAATGCTGGAAGCTGTTGGGAAAACTTAACTGGGATGTGTAGAAATATTTATAGTACAGTAATGTGAGAGCCTTGGCTTGGACTTTTAACTCAGTATATAGTCACTCAGGAGAAAGACCACAGAGTGACTGTAGCTACATGTGGCTGAACATTCCCTGCCAAAGAGCTAAGAGTGATGACTGTGTGGTTGGTTACCAAGCTTTTAGTACTTTCCAGGGTTGATGGTAGCATAGGTAGGAAGGTTATATGTCTCAGTTCCTAAAAAAAAAAAAAAAAAAAAAAAAAAAAAATTATCATTGAATACAAGGCCCGGGGGGACTAACATTGCAGTTGAAGAGCTGGGAGAAAGGATGGAATTTGAATGCATTGGTGCTATGATGAGAGATTGAGATAGTTGGGGTATGTTGAGAGGATGAAGGATGACAGTTGGGTGTGGAGAGTAAACGATGTGAATGTCAGGCATAGGGTTCTGCAAGGCAGATCTAAGAAAGATCTGGGACGAGGTCATAGTGTGACCTCAGAGATAAAGGACTGAATAGGGAGCCTGCCTGAGTTTGAGCAGCATGGAGAGATGCGACTAGATGACCAAGGCCGAGGCATGCAAACTTGTTGAAGCCTTTATAAACTATATGAATGAACTAACATCCATCCATCCATCGTCTAATCCAGTGTTACCCCATGAGGAATGTAGAAGCCTGGGGCAAGGCAAGGACAAAGGAAAGAGAGGGCAAAGTCTTCTCATATGTCTAGTTTATTGTGCAAAAACAAATAAAAGCTAGTACATCAAAGTGACCATAAAATGTTCCATAAGTCTATGTCAGATTGGCAAGTTTACCCCAGTTCATAGTACCAGTTGTAAGAAAAACTGTTACTATTTTGGAACACATCCCTGAGAACCTGTACCACAGAAATGCTGAATAATGCTGTCCTGCAAATTGTTGGAGGATGCATTAAGTGACTATTAACCTGTTCAGTTTGAATGACAGTGCTTGTGATTTCAGTTTACAGTGCATGAAATGAAAGTTCTTGCAAATATTGAATGCCATCAGATTTATTTTTGCTTTCTGAACCCCACTCAACCCATCCTTAGGTGGGAAAGGTAATAATGATAATGATTGTGAATGAAAATTTTACTTTGGAAGAAAAGATGGGAGCAATACACTGATGAGAAGGAAGAGGAAGAGAAGTGACTGATTGGCTGTGAAAATCATGTGAGGACAAAGTAGCACAGAGATGATTCTCTTATGGCTCTCCTTTGTTTGTTAAAGGGTACCCAGAGGAGCAAGGCATTAGAGATGATGATGGAAAACCCTTTTATGATACAAGAAATCTTTGCTGTTTTAGTCTGGTTACTTCCAGATGATTAAATTCAACTTAAGAAGTGCCTCTAGTTCTAAGAGAGTTAACCTTTATCTTGACGACGACATTTTAACAGTATTATTGTGGGTTTTGTGGATGATAATGTTCAGCCAAGGAAGTAGGGGAGTGTTTTCGGGGGACACAAGGAATTCTCACCACTTGTTGTATAAAATAACTTAAGGGACAGTAGTGTTTGGTTTAGTTTAACACTAAGGCTTATATAACCACTCTTAGCTGAATAAAATCGTATAGCATCTTCTGAAATAGAATACTGTCCAGTACAGTATAAGCTGTCCTTACTCTGAGAAGAGTAATATGATATTACGCAGTATGCTAAAGCTCCGGTGGCAAACTTACCGGATTTAAATAATCCTGTGTTAGGTGGAATAATAATACTTGACAAGACCTAGTTAATTTTGGTTTCTGTCATGGTGACAGGCTGTTGAAGGCAATGGGCACCCAGGATGAGAGTGTGCCCATGAGGCGTCGTTATGACTACTTCTTGAGGATGTGGCACAAACCTGCACCTTCAGAGAGCATCTGTAAATAGTTCTTAAGTCCTGTTACCACACAACTAGGATCTGCTATGCATTCCAGTCATATGATGATAGTGTTTTCATTTTCAGAAATTCTTAGTTTTTGAACGAATATTTACTTTCCACTCATATAATTGAGCCAAGTTTTGTCACTAGGTCATTTGTGCCAAGTTATGCTGAGAAGTAAATGTTCATATACTGATATGGTGGTTTTTATGGCTGTAAGAGTCAGCTGCATGAATCATACAGTGCAGTCAGATAACTACATGCACATTCATAGGCAAAGTAGAAATAAAGCATATTCCACTTGCTTATTTGTTGACATCCAAAATCTAAATGTACTATCATATTCTGAAGGAAATTCAGTCACATGCAAGAGGACATAATATAATGATCGTTTGGAAACTATTAGGGTAGAAAGAAAGGTGCTAACATTTTTTGTTTGGCAAGTAACTGCAAAACAGTATACTAATAAAAAATCTACTGCTTGCCTTTATGTTTACAGTAAGTACCTGAAATCTGATTGAATCATTATCAGTAAGAAATTCTGCATAAGTTAAGAATTACAAAAAATATGGCATATAGATAAAGGGAAAATATAAGTAAAATACTTGTACTGTACAATAAGGCATCTGGTTGTAGAGACAGATTACTGCTAATATTTTTGTATAGTAATTTTGATGTACCATAAATTGTATATTTGTCTGTTCCCTGCTACTGGTCCTCGTAAAGGATAACACAAAAAGAACTAGACATTTTTGTCCCTACTCAGTAACAACCCCTCTTCCCACAATAGCACCTTTCCCTACATATTGTCACACCTTATCTCTCCACCTCATTCTCAGTCCCCCTCTTCCTCTGCCAACCATCTCATTCCACATACTCCTATTCTGCTGCCTCCACATGGCCATTATTGCCTGGGTTGAAGTCCTGGTGCAGGCAGCTGGTGCCACTTGACCTTGGTGTATACGCACCCTTTGTGGGTTGGTTGGTAAAATAAGTACCTAGGAGAGAACTGTGGTTACATGACTGATGCTGTGGTCTGAACTCCCCCACAGGCTCAAAGGTTTAAAAAAGATGAGCACCACAGCTAAACACCTTCTGGTACAGTATTAGCCCCCACCTTTATATTTATCTTCACATGGCTGAAGCAACTTGGAGTGTATCATTTTATTTCCCCACATTATCAGCATCTGTACCTCAGTCACTATTAAACTTTTCATTCATTGTTCGACAGCTTCAGAAAAAATATATTGGAAAGAAAAGGGAACTGTATTTTGTTCCTGTTGATTTGGAAAAGGCCTTTGACAGAGTCCCTAGAGAGGTGGTGAAGTGGGCAATGAGAAAGCTAGGGTTGGAAGAGTGGCTGGTTAGGGTGGTTATGGCCATGTACTTGGGTGCTCGCACCCAGGTAAGAGTGAATGGAGTTTTGAGTGATGAGTTTTCCGTGAATGTTGGTGTACATCAGGGGTCAGTGTTGAGTCCCTTGTTGTTTATCATGGTACTTGAAGCCCTTTCACATGACTTCAGAGATGGACTACCATGGGAGATGTTGTATGCTGATGATTTGGTGTTGATTGCAGAGAATGAAAAGGAGGCGGAGGAAAGATTTAGGAAGTGGAGTATGGGGCACAAGGGCTTAAGGGTAAATGCTGATAAAACAACTGTGATAATATCTAGGGTTGGTGGCGGTACAGTCAGAGGAGAGGGAGAGTGGCCATGTGCAGTTTGCCACAAAGGTGTGGGAAGTAATTCCATATTGTGGAGTGTTTATGATAAATGGGTGCACAAGAGATATAGTGGTATTAGATAGACTGCGAGATAATGCTGATTTTATGTGTGCGGCGTGTCGGGGAGAGCAGGTGGAGATTGTTAGGCATGAAATGATTGAACTTGGTGATGAGTCTCTTGAGTGTGTGGAAGAGTTTTGTTATTTGGGAGACATGTTATGTGCTGGAGGTGGGGCTGGAGCTAGCTTGGTTGCTAGGGTGAGAAGTGGTTTGAAGAAGTTCAGGGAGCTGTTGCCTCTCCTGACATTGAGAGGACTCTCCTTACGTGCTAAGGGGTCTTTGTATGCAGCATGTGTTAGGAGTGTGATGCTCTATGGTAGTGAGACCTTCGCAGGCTTAAACATACAGAAATGACATTGATTAGGTAGATGTGCAGTGTGTCCCTGCATGCAAGGCCTGGGGGGGGCTGGGTTTACGATCGAAGAGTTGAGAGGTAGGATGGGACTGGAATGTATTGGTGTTGTGATGAGGAGAGGTAGGCTGAGGTGGTTTGGACATGTAGAGAGGATGGGGGATGATAATTGGGTGCAGAGGGTGAGAAGTGTTAATACTGGGGGAGGGGTAGACCGAGAAAGACATGAGACGAGGTCATTAAGTGTGACCTTAGGGTTAAGGGACTGAACAGGGAGGCTGCCAAAGATCGAGCAGCATCATTAGGTGACCAATGCCGACACATGCAAGCATGTTGGAGCCTTCAAAAACGATACAAAACTATTTGTCCATCTATCCCTCCCCAACACCCCATAGGTACTTATGCAGGAACTTTCTGCAAGAGCAATCATTCTTGATTTTCTCAAGCGTTGTCCATTTTGTTATCTGTATTGTTAGTTGTGATGATGATGATAATGACAACTGTAGTTATTTATACCATCATTATCAACACCATCATGCTAACTTCCTTTTCCCACCCAAGGATAGGGTAATGATAAGTTATCAGTGCACTGATTTATTTACTTTATTACTGATTATTATGATATGAAGGATGTAGTGATACATGGGATGGTTCAGGAAACTGTCTCTCCCATTCCTGTAGTCCCCCTGGGGTATTTTTCTTCCCTCTTGGCTGCACCTCTGCATTTTCGCTCTTCCCACATCCCCCCTCGACCCCACCGACGCCTTGTGGCTCTGGCAGAGAGTATGCAGCATTAATTTAATTTATTTCATCATTAAGTCCTTCATTGACTGATCAGGAGTGTAGGGGTCTGGGGCTGGAATACTCATTCCAGTCATTTTAGGGAGAGATTGACCAGTTGCATGCACTCTTAAGTAGAATTATGTGAGCAAAAAACCCAACCATCCCTGGATTTTAACCCATATGCGCCAAACCAGTGGAATCAACATAAACCACTTGACAGCCAGGTGTCTGTTTAATAATAATAATGAAATTTATGTTAGGTAAGGGTACCCGTAATCCATTCACTTTAGCATTACCTTCAAGTGATTAATGTATACACTGAATGACCAGCTAAAGAATATTCTGTAACTCAAGAACCTATGTACTACACTGGAGGGTAGCCATTCATAACCAACAAATGGATGCCTGGTTGTCAGATGATTTGACACTAACTGGGTGCAGACCATAAGAGTATAAATGCAAGGTATAGGTTGGGTTTATTGCTTAAAGATTGCCATGCAAGGTCAAGCAACTAGTCACTCACATAAATGAGAGTCTATCTATCTATAGCCCGACGCCCTAATCCCACAAAGGGTGGCTGCAGTCAAAATGCCTCCAAGTCGCTCTGTCACTCACCATTTGACTGCCCTCCCCCAGCTCACTCCCCCGTCCCTCATGTACCTCTCAACTCCATCCCTCCACCTCATGCTCAGTCTCCCCCTCCCTCCCTCCACTTCACCCACATACACCCTCTTAGTCATTCTTTTGTTCTCCATTCTCTCCACATGCTCAAACCACCTCAGTGTAATTTTCCTAATTTTCTCAGTCACATGCTTTCATTTCTTCATTTGTCAACCTGTCCTTCCATGTCACTCCACATGCTTCTCTCAGGAAACTCATTTCCACTGCTCTCACTCTTGACTTGTTCCCCTCTAGCAAGGTCCACGCCTTGGTTCCATACGTCAGGGTAGGGATCACAATACTGAAATGAAAGAACAGTACTAAGTGACTAGCCCTGGATCCCTGTGCTTCTGAGTGAGCAGTAAAGGAATGGATATTGGTTGAATGGATGGGTAAGGAAATACAAGCATGTTTGTGTACACGTAGTAATCATATACTGTATGGGCCATATTCTAGATGGCAAAGGTTTCATAGTGCCTCTTCCATAGCATTTTATTTAGCATATTACACCGTACATTCTCCTGTATGCTATATATGCAGTATCATTTTAGTATCGGCATAGTTTGCATCAGTAACACATGTCTGTCTGTCTGTCTATAGCCAGACACCTTAATCCTGTAATGGGTGGCCACAAACAGTAACATGTAAGAGGATAATAAGGTGTGTGATTAATTAAGGAGGAGGAGTCACAAAATCTCCAAAGCCACTCACAATATGACTACAGAAACAAGCTGTGTGTTCCACATCTTCCAACTTTTTACTGTATGTACGATTGGTAGAGTGAGGCAAACTTTTAAATCAGTTTTTGAGGTAGCATTGGAACTTTATCAGGCAGTTTTCTGTAATTTACAGTGGACCTAATAGCAAAAATGACACAATTGGTAACACATAAGGAAGAAAATGATGTAGGTGTTTAAGTTGATGAAAGAGATTTAAAACAAGAACCCATTAACTTGTTTACACAGAGAAAATTTATTTATTCATTTATTCACTATTTATTATTTATTACTGCTACATGATTTATTCAGCACATAAAGGCCACCCTGATTGAAAAGGTAAAATTGGGCAAGAGTACTAGGAATAACTGTACTCCTCAGAACTTACCTGAGAGCTCTGGCCACATAGACTTCTGGCCCCCGACCAGTTGGTAGAGGGGAACAGGGAGCAGGGGAAGGGTCCAAGAGGGTTAGGGGAGAGGCCAAAGTGTTCTCAACTCCACTCTGGGTGGTAAGGTGGAGAGAGTGATTAGTAGGGAAGATAGAATACAGGATTGAGATGGTAAGAAGATTGGAATGATTGAAATATATTATAGGAATTTGATCAGTGGATAAATAGTTGGCAGATATAATAATGTACAGTTTGTAGATGTTGACTCAGATCACAGCTTTATCCCCAAATTGCTTATTCATGTTTTTGTGATCTTACAAATTAATTATGGTAATTTTTTCTTTTACCTGTACTATATATATATGACTGACATACCAGAATGGGCTCAGTTTGATTGATTTTCTACCTCAAATCTGTCTGTAACTACACTATATTTAAATAAGGATTTCTGAACTGAAAATTTATTGTTGATATGTACTGCATGGTTTGTATTTTTTTTTTTTTTGCATTGAGGCAAAATGAGTCATTTTGGAAGATGACCTCATGAAAATAGATATTCAGATTTGTACTGAAAGATACTTACAGTGGCGGCATTGACGAGGAAGGTGAGGGCTGTGATGAGGGTTTCTGTCAGAACTTTGTTGTCCCCAAGCCACCACCCTCCAGCTCTCACTAGCCCCTCTTTCTCTTTGCCACTCCATTTTGTCATATCTTGGGTATCCTGTCTTCCTTCTGCTCTCTTTACCAGTGTCTCTTGTTCCCTTTCTCTCCCCTCTTTAGTGCCCTCCTTGCCTCCCTGAGCCTTCTCGGTTTCTTCCTCTACTCCAGTTGCCTCTCCCTGTGTGTTTCTCTCTCCACCCAGCCCTTCATCCATGTTTTCCCATCCAATTTTTCCCTTTCTGATCTGCTCCTCCCTGTTTCTGAGGCCCCTTTGTGTTTCCTCCTCCTCTACTGCTCCTGTCTGTCTTATATTCCTTGCTGCACGCATCCCTTCAAGCATCTCTTTGCCCTGTCCCTCCCTGCCCTTCCTTCCTTTTCCATTCCATCCCTCCCTGCCTTTCCTTCCATGTCCTTTCCACCCCTCCCTGTTTCCCACCTTCATGTGAGAAAGCCAGAAGAGAGCCACATCCTCCAGGGACCTCTTGCGTCCTGGGGGAAACACCACAATCTGGGGATGCATGCATAGATTGGTTACACAGGCTGCTGATGGAGCACAGTTCCAAGCCCATCAAGTATCCTAGGCCCAGTAATTAACATAGAGTATGTACAGGATACAGTATTTGCTTTCATACACTGGGTAGATTGAGGTAGTTCTATAGAAAATACTGCATACACTATTGTACAGGATTTTTTTTAGTGCATGTAGCTACCCATTTATCATCATATTTCATAGTATGTTGAATACAGTTACATTTCATTCTGCATTATCTAAGAAGCTACCTAAATTTAGATTAATGAAGCATATGGAATGAAGAAGGGTGAGAAATTTTTTTTTGAAGTACTACGGGACACAATTGCTTTGCAAAAGCCCTTTGGAAAGAGGAGATAAATGAAGTAGAGTATTTAACTTTTTTGTTGTTGAATTGGGTATGAAGATAATTGCCGTGTCTCACTTGCAGTAACACATATACTGTAGGATAAAAACTTCTTCCCTCCCCCTCCCTGCCCCACACACTCACCTGGTTGGCAGTATTACTGTTCCCATTAGCTTTCACATTATTGTTACTGATGGCGCTGTTGTCATTGAGATTATTGTCATTATTATTATTGTTGATGTTGTTATTTATGTTGAGCACAAGTGACAGTACCCCAGTAACAAAACTGAGGTAGCTGAAAGCATTGTAACCAGAGAGCAGCCCATTGGTCGACACACATTTACGAACTTTCTTCTGGCCGGGCATGTATAGGATGGGTAGTTGGGTGGATCGTTTCCTGAGCACTTTTATTAGTGGATGGGTCGAGTTGATTGAGGGCTTAGCTGAGTTTGAAGGTTTGACTGGAGTGGTTGAGGGTTTGCTTGAGTTCACTGGGAGTTGCTTTGAGTTGTTTGAAGGTTGCATTGATTTTACCGAAGGATGGGTTGAGTTGTTTGAGGGTTTAGTTGAGTTTCCTAAGGGATTGAGTGGTTTGACTGAGGGTTGGGTAGAGTTGATGAGTAGTTGGGTTGACTGCTTCCTTAAGTGGTTGGTTTCGAGATGACTCGAGTTGTTAGAGGGTGTGGTCGAGTTAGGGGAGTTGTTTTGTTTGGTTGAGGGTTGAGTTGAATTGATTGAGGATTGGGCTGTATTAGTTGAGGATTTGTTTGGGCTGATTGAGAGCCTGTTTGAGTTGGATGAGGGCCTGCTGACGTTGATTGAGAGTTTAGCTAAATTTGTATTAGAGGAGTGGTTGGTTAGGTAAGTTAAGGGCATCGTTAGTTTGGTTAATTTAGTTGACTTCTTTGAATATTCGACCGGGTTAGCTAAGTATATGAATAGATGAGAATATTGCTTTTGTGGTGAATTCTGATGGAATACTTTCCTGGTCTGATTGTCTTGGTTGCACAGAATGTTGTTACACAACACTGTCACGGTGTTAAATTGTGGCCAGATCAGGAGGTCTTGTAGGTTGCTTGAAGGGAGCTTACGGTTAGGTTTATGGAAGATGGGGTTAGGTTGTTTTTTTTGTCCCTTCGAATCTTCCCTGTCTTTATCTCCATTATTCTCCTCTTCCATGTTATCTCTTTTCTTATCCTTTTCTTCTCCTTCCTCACATTCTTCCCCTTCCATCCCCTTTTTCTGTCCATTCCCCTCCTCCATTTCTTCCTTTTCTCCCAGTATCCCACTTTCCACTTTCGTCTGTTCCCATATCCCACCGTTCACATTCTTTTCTTTCAGTCCTTGATCTTCCTCTTCTCCTTTCTTCTTTTCCCAGCATTCCCTTCCTACATTCTCCTTCTCTTCCCTCCCCATCTCTCCTATCCCTTCGTCCTTCTCTCCCCACTCCTCACCTTTCTTCTCTCCCCTTACTTCACTTTCTACGTCCTTCCCTCCCCACTCCCCTTCATTTTCTCCCCACTCCCCTTCCTTCTCTCCCCATTCCTCTTGTTTTCTCCCTTCCAAGCCTTTCTCTTCTCTTCCCTTGTTTCCCATTTCTTTCAATCTCTTATCTTCATCCCTCCTGCACTCCTCTTTCGCCTCTCCCAGTCCTTCCTGATTTTCTTCACTTCCCTCCTCTTCCAACCCTTTCCACCTCCCCACCACAAATACCCCCCCTACATCCATGGCCCCTCCAGGCCCCGTAGTGAGATGTTCCCAATCTCCCACGTGCTCCCGTAGCATCACCTCGAAATCATAGGCCAGATTCCTAAAAACTTCCTCCTGCCAGTCGATGTCCTCTTCTTGCTCCACGATTTTGACCGTTTTGTCCCTAGTTTTTGAGGTTTGTTTCATTTTTGATGTATCTTGTCTTATTTTTGTGGTTTCTCGTCTTTTTTTTATTGTCTTTTTTCCAATTTTCGCAGTTTCTTGTCCAGTATGTGCCGTCTCTTGTCTTGAATTAGTGTTTTGTTGTCCTGTCGTTACTGTCTCTTGTTCTGTTTTCGCACTTTTTTGTTCTGTTTTCGCACTTTTTTGTTCTGTTTTAACTCTCACTTGTCCCATTCTTGCAGGCACTCGTCTTGGTTTCTTTGTATCTCCCGTCGATTTTCTGAGTTCCTCCACTGCTCTTTGCGAGTTTTCTTTGATCTCGTTCATTCTCCAGATGTCTGTTTTTGGTGTCGTGGTTTCTCCCATGTTTTTTTTGCTTTGTTCTGTTGCTTTCATTCCCGTCTTTCTCGTACGCTTGGCCTTATCTTGTGTGTTAAATATTTCCCCCTCTACTTCGTTGTCCGCCAACATAAATGTCTTTGCATTAAGGTTTGTTCCATTAAAGGCCTTTTTGTCTCCCCTTATTTCTACCATAGTTTTTGCTGTTACACCTCCCTCCGTTTTTTCCGCCCCTCTTCCTCCCTTCACTCCTTCCCTCGGCCAGACGATCACCACTACCACCAGAACAAAGGTATACAGCGCTCTCCACAGTTTTTCTCCCATTTTTTTTTTTTTTTCCCCACCAAGTTCGATTGTCGGGCTGATCAGACTTCGACAAAATTTGTTTCACCCGTGCCTCCGTTCATCCAGCAGTACAGTTAGGAACCAGCATGTAAAGTAGACTGTTCTGGGTAGTTTTCATTAGGGAAGACTGAAACTTGTAATTTAATCGATCGATGGACATAAATTGAATCTTTCTTTTTTATGTTGGAACAGTTTTTAAAAGTGGTAAATCACAGGTTCTTACGAAGTCAGATGATGTTTATTAACCAGAGTAAATGCATTTTGGGATAGCTGTTTACAGAGAACACAACACTTTCTGCCCGACTTGGATCCTCGGCAGTTAAGTGTGGCCTTTTTCGGCATGCCTTTATTTCTGTTCCATTAACTTGCATTTACTGCGCTTGTGTTTTTGCTGTTTGGTGTCGTTTATTCCACAGTTATTTGTGTGTGTGTGTGTGTTACTGCACTAAAACTGATATGTTGATTACTTCTTAATTTCGCTCTAGCGATATGGTATTGGATTTGCTCATTTGCTCTAGTTCAGTATTAGTAGCCCATTATCTTTACGTTTTAGATAGTTACTATATGGACTTTGGGTTGGGTTATTCTTGTGTATTCACTCGTACAGTTACAGAGCACGTCACAACCGAACCATGGTGAGAATGAAAAAATACGCCCATATGAACCGATTTTTGTTAATTCATTTCTGTATTGACTTGAAAACTATGATGGATTCTTAACTGAAAAAAAAGACAGGTTTTGTTATAATTCAGACATCTCAGCGTGAATATTGAATCAAAAAAAGATGCCCATGTATGTTTTTTAAATGATTTCTTTAGGGAGCAGTTTATGGTTAAGATCCATGAATGCGATTCCTGCACATAATGGATTTTTTCCATTTTTTCCCCTTATTTTCCTTTTTCTGCATATTGGTGCTGAACTCACTTCTGACTTCCTATTTATGCGAGTTACTCTTGTTCGCAGAGGCACAGGGAATGAGACTGTCGCGACTGACTGGTGGGAGAGCTATAGTGGAGAGAGAGAGAGAGAGAGAGAGAGAGAGTACGGGGGGGAAGAAATGAGGAGGAAAAGGATAAGTGAAGAATACAAGAAGACATGATAGCCTAAAAGTAGAAGTTTGTGTGTGTGTGTGTTTGTGTCAGAGAGAGAGCGGATTAAAATGGTACCTGCTGTGTAACCCATTCAGCCATTTCAATTGCTACCTCTTCCCACTCTCCACTCCCCAATCCCCACCTGCCTACCCCACTCTTCCTCACCCCCAAGTCTCACTCTACACTCCCTGTCACCTTCCACGCTCCCCTTCCCCCCCCCTCCTCCCCAAGCGCGCACACTCCAATAACTCTCATCTCCCGTTACAGTACTGTGAAAGCATGGGAGTGTGACAAGGAAGAAGGGAACAAAGAGAGAGAGAGAGTATGGAGGGGAAGAGAGGAGAAAAGGATAAGTGAGGAATACGAGACCCGATAGCCTAAAAGGTAGAAGTGTGTATGTGTGTGTGTGAGAGAGATGAAACAGGGAGGATCTGGCACGAAACAGGCAGAACGTAGAGACTGAGTGGATGACTCAGGGAGGATCTGGCACAAAACAGGCAGAACGTAGAGACTGAGTGGATAGGATAAAGGTTACGAATTTAATTTAAAATGTGACAAAACGGCTTGGTGGCGAACTGAGCTGTGTCCAGTTGATGGTTAAGTGCAGTCAGAATGAAGGGCTGATTTGTCTGTTAACCAAGGACACAAGCTCATAACCAAGACTTAGCAGTAACGATTTTCATTCAGCCACAGCACTAGTATTAATATTATGGTATTGACAGTTAGTGGGTGAAAACGAACAATGTCTGTTAAGAATAAACTAAAAATGGTGTCACTGAATGAAAGGGGTTAACCAATCTAGTAAGGCTCAGTCAAGGACAAATTTCAGCCATTTTATTCCTTATATCACCAGAAGATTTTATTTCGCGTGGGAGTGTATTTAGACGCTGAGGAGCGTATTTAGGTGGCAGTGGATGAATGAAAGCACCCGTTATTTAGCTACGTATTTTGCATATTACCCGTGACATTTCGTAATTTCAGTATACTGTATATACAAACTGCATTCAGTAGTACATTAGTGGTAGTTTCTTGCTTTAAAGTATGAGCCTACTGGGTTAACCATATATACAAATCCCTGAGTGTCTAAAAATGGGATAAGCTTTTTTTTTTTTTTTTTTGCCACCTTGGTAAATTTTGTGAAAAATTCAAGCATTCTAGAGACCTGAGGACCAGATTTTCTGAATCTACACAAAAAACTGATCCTGCAACCAAATTTTGAGGACAGTCAAGGCTTGCAGTGTGGAATGGTGAGCACTTCAAAATGGGAACAATGATGTGCTGCTTCTTGTCACTGACCAAGGACCCATTTTTGTTGCAGTCCTGCTGCTACAGCCACAATAGATATGAAATTCAACCTTCCTGAAGCTTAATTTTAGGTACAGTATAAGGAAACCTCTGTTTAAAATCTGAGATGGTGAGGTGAAAAACTTTCAAAATTGGTCCACTTGAAATGACCCTTAGGTGTGTTTTCTTAGTATCAGTTTAGGCAAGTTTGTTGGATTAATTGGTTTGTTTAGGATAGAGTAAGTTACAGATTTAATTTTTAAATAATCACAGATTTTATCCTTTAGCAACTAATTTTCTATGGCTGTGACTGAAAATGCTACAGCACTTCACATTCCAAGGCACTTCTTCGAGACTAGCAGCATATTTTAGTACTAATTTCTTGCAATAGTTCAGTATTCAAGATGAGATATGGCAATAGTAAGCTAAGTTAGAGTTCTCCATCAACCCCAGTCTCTTGGCAGAGCAGACCCATCAGCCAGAGGTAAGCAATGGGGAGAGCATGGATGTTTGGTTCCTGGATGGATGCTGCATATGCATCTCTCCACCCATTTAACAAAGGCACCATAGTAGGCTTCACACCATCATGTTACCTGGTGATATGGTTGCCACCCATCATTGTAGATGGTTTCCTGGGCTGCAGGAAAACATTAGGATTGTCAATGGGTGTTGAGCTGCCTGAAGTGGAAAGAAGAGTAATAAAAGTGACGAAGGAAAGGGAGAAATAGGAAGAGGAGGACAGACCCAGAAACTGATAAAAGTGAAGGGAGAAGTAGGAAGAGAGGAGGACAGACAGACAGACTGAGGTGAAGGCAGTGAAGTAGGAAGAATGAGCAGACACAAAGAGGTGAAGGAAGAATGAGCAGACACAAAGAGGTGAAGGAAGAATGAGCAGACACAAAGAGGTGAAGGAAGAATGAGCAGACAAAGAGGTGAAGGAAGAATGAGCAGACACAAAGAGGTGAAGGAAGAATGAGCAGACACAAAGAGGTGAAGGAAGAAGTAGGGAGAAAGGAGGACAGACAGAAACAATGATAGGGGTGAAGGAAGATGTAGGAAGAGAGGAGGACAGACAGTGTCAGTGATAGAGCGAAGGAAGAAGTAGGGAGAGAGGAAGTTAGTCAGTGATAGAGGTGAAGGAAGAAATTGGAAGAGAGAAACTTTCATAAGTAGTTTCACTGTGTGTGTGTGTGAGAGAGAGAGAAAGGCAATGTGCATGTCGTTCTTGATCCTGGGCAGCAGTATATTGCAGAGTTGTCATTAAATTGATGACTTATTTTCTGTGTCAGACTTCAGTTTAACAACAATAACAAGACATTCCAGTGGTTCTAAAATGAGTGATTTTATTTGTCTGCCTATTTATCTATTGCCAGACGCCTTAATCCCGTAAGGTGTTTATGTACTCGAGGCTCAACCTCTTGCTTCCTGGGTATGAGGAACTGATCTGGGGTTCTTTTCAAGACCAAGTCTAGAGCATGCAACCAGAGGAACAGGGCTCAGAAACACAGGCCAGCCAATCTTACACATATATTGTCATACAAACTTACAGTACTGGGCAGAAAATTGGTTTAGCTATTAAGGTTTTACATTTCCCGGGCTAGCGCGGCCTCAGGATTACCTTGTTGCTGCGCCGGTGGAAGTAGATCGTTGGGTGGTTGGCTCTTTTTGTAGTGGTGGTGCAGTTGTGAAAGATGAGTATTTAGTACAGTGTGTTGATGCTAATGACTTGGAGCCAAGACAAGGTGGAGGTAAAGAGAGATTGGGAGTTGGTGTGGAAAGTGGATGTAGGCAGGCAGACCACTTGTGTTACTCCGTCGCCTTCCTGGTCGCCATTAGCAAGTTGCTGCAACTTTCGTGTATTTTGGCCATGGTTTACACGCTGTCCTGGATTATGTACCACCCTCAAGAGAGGTGAATGTGTAGCCTTGTTTGTGTTAGGTTAAAGGGGGCTGGAGGCCATAATGAGGTGGAATAGTTAGGATATCTGAGTGGCGGTGGTTGCTGTGGGCCAGTAAACAAAATGCATTCCCAGTATTAGATAAAAAATATATTTCTTTATAACATTTATTCCTAGGCTGTGTCAAGCAGTGGTAGTGTCACTCACATTAATTTAACATAGTATCTTTATTGTATAATTATTATCGATAATAGATCATGGTAGGCGGTGGTGGTGGTTTGTAGGGGGAATGGAGGGGAGGGATGACGTAAGGGGGATGGAGGGGAAGGAAGCGGTGGGGGGAAGGAGAAAGGCGAGAGGTGGAAAGGAAGGAAGTGAAAGTAGGAAAAGCAAGAAAGGAGAGGGGGGGGGAGGAAACAAGGGGTGTGATGGGAGGGAGGTGAGGGAAACTGGTGGTGGTGATGATGTGGTGGTGGTGATGATGGTGGTGGTGGTGGTGATAGGTGGTTGTGGTGATGATTGGTGGTGGTGATGATGATGGTGGTGGTGATAGGTGGTTGTGGTGGTGGTGGTGGTGGTGGTAATGGTGGTAGTTTGTGGTGGTTGGTGGTGGTGGTAGTTTGTGGTGGTTGGTGGTGGTGGTAATTGCAGTGGTGATATAATCCTGAGATCATTCAGTCATTATTATAGGTGTAACCATCATCATCACCCTATTGATTGTGCGTGTGTGTGTCGAATTAATTAAGAGAGAGAACGAACGAGAGGGGGGGATGGAGGGGAGAGAGGAGGAGGGAGGGGGGATGGAGGAGGAGAGGGGGGGAGAGGAGGTAAGGAGAGATGGAGGTGGAAGGATGATGGATGAAAGAAGCATGTTTTTCAAGGAGGAGGAAGGAAGAAAGATTGATAACAAGAGGTGGAGAGATAAGGAGAGAGGAAGGAAAGAAAAGGTAAGAGAGAGGTGGAGGAAACAGGGGGAGGAGGGGAGAACTAACGGGGGGG
>JAGKTI010000646.1:101604-121420 GCA_018397915.1 Birgus latro | reverse complement strand
TATATAAAAACAAAAACTTCCCTCTCATTTGTTTGTGCATTTTCAACATGCATGTAGGTGTATAATAACCTAATCAAAAGAACAATTACATAGAAATAAGGAAGCTGTTAGAGTTTCATGATGACTACTCCTATTTGTTGAATTCTAATTGTAAATAGTAATTATTGTAAATATTAATATTGTGTCATTACCTTATGTTTCTTTCCTGGAATGTGGGACATTATGATTATAATACTCATCACTGTACTCAGTAGCCCACTGCACTGGCAAGGGGGACCAATAACATAAGCAGGAACTTGTTGCTTTGTCTTTCTACTAATGTAGGAATCCCCACTGTCTCTTTTTATCTTTTTAATGTTCTGTGCCCATGTCTCAGGCTTTCTTTGTCATTTCAATGGCTGGTCGGGTGTATCCACTTCACTTTCAGAACTAGTGGTATCCATTTTGATGAGTGTTATCCACCAAAAACACTAAAAAAGTGAGTAATCCTGGGAAAGTGTTGTATGTGTGGTGGGAAAGTGTGACTTCCGTGGCAGGGACAGTAGAACGCACAGGATTGGTTGAGCAGCGGGATCAAAATAATGGCAGCTGCAAAACGGCCTCTCATTGGCCAGTAGGCTCGTGTGCATAAGCCCGTGTGTGGACTGAGATCTGGAGTTGATATGAAAGCTTCACAGCACATGATACAACACGCTCAGCCCTCTGTAGCCCTGCTGGATGGTCGCGTTTCCTTTCACACGTTGTACCACGTGATAGGGGAAGACTTGCTGAATGTGATGCCATACTTACCTCATGAATGGCCATTTTGGCGTGTAAGACCCTGTGCCACTACACGCTTCAATTGTGTGGTACTGTGGGGGGACGACTCGGGGGGGTGATGTATGTGTTGGCGATTGTCATATATGATTTGTTACCAGTGCTTATTTTAATTGATTGTATTTCTGTTGTGGTGTCATGTGGGGGGAGAAGTGACACTGTGTCTGCACTGGTATCTGAAAAGTTGATGGATTTGTGTACCAGGGTGATGAGTCCACCGCCACTGCTGTTGTCCCGGTCTTGTCTAATGGTGGTGAAATTATGAAATGTAGGTGTTTTTTGTGTTCTGTGTACTTTTGTTTCCTGTAAGATGGCAATGTGTATGTGTATGTTATGTTGTTTAATGAACTGTATGAGGTCTTGTGTTTTGGTGTTTGTGCCATCTGTGTATAACGGAAGAATGTTTATGTTGTGTGTGTGATGTGTGTTGGGTGCTGCAGCATGGGAGGGAGGTGGGTGTGTGGGTGGAGGGGAAGGGGTAGGAGAAGGTTGTGCTGGAGGTAAGGGTTGGGGTGGAATGGGAAGGGTTGGAGGATTGGATGATGTGGGAAGGATTGGTGGGTTAGGCTGAGGTGTGGGGGAAGTAGGAGTAGGGTTGGTGGGGGGGTTAGTGGGTGGGGGGAAGGAGCATAAGGAGCAGGTCCAGGTGTTTGTGTAATGTTTTCTAGATGCAAGTGTTGTGCTGGTGTAATGGGCCCAGTTCTTGTGGGAATTGCACCGCACTGAACCCTTTGTCTGTCAGCTTGAAGTGATAGAGTTTGAGCATGTTGGACATTTGTATTTGTTGGTGGGTCCTGGATTTCTGTCAGTGTCCCCAGCTAGAAGAAGTCTTTGAGAAATGACAGCTGGGGAGTCATTTCTCGGTGTAGAAAAAACAGTGTTGTTGTATGTGTTGTGTTGAGAAATGTGGTACTTGCCTGGGTGACCAAAGCCACTCCCAGGTTCTCGGGCCCCGTGAGGGGCCTGTGGGGTTTGCGGTGGTTTGGCCCCCATCCTGTCCTCCTCTTCTGTTCAACAGACTCTGGGGGGTAGACCCACGGCAAAGACGCCACTGCTCCAGGTCCTCCATTGATCTGTTCTTTCTGATGCTGTATATAGTGATCACTTTCCTATCATACTCACTCTTACTTCATATTGTCCCATACTGAGACCTGCTCAGTGGTGTTTTCTGAAGGCTGACTGGCCGTCACTTCTTTACCAGTTCCTTCTGTACCACCTTCTTCCTTTTCTACTGTTTTAGATATGCTCATCTTTTTTAATGTGATAGTTCTGAGTGCAGCTTTGACTGTGATTCCTAGGTCGCCCTGTTCTGTTACTTCTTAAGTGTGTGCCTTGGTGGGATTCTGATTGTACTGTGGCATTCCGTGTTAATCGCGCACATTGGAAAAGTTACCTACAAAAACGCAACACCCCGATTAACAGAGTGTGTTTCTACTTTTTAAAAAGGCCTGCGCTCTTCTTTGTAAGATTGTTAAATGGGCTAAATGCCATAGCTGGCATTACTACCAGTACGCCCTTTGCTTCCATCTGGAAACATATATGTAAAATATCCAGAAACCATCTTCCCATGCATTCTCCTGTCCTCCATTTGGATGGGGAGTCATTTGCAGATACTTATCTAGTTGCTAATGGTTTAGGTCTTCATTTTAGTAATGTTAGTAGAGGCTCTCATCTCTCACCTGAATCCATGCCCTTAAAGCTTCTACTGAATGTATGCCTGCTGTCTTCCGGCTGTCATCTAGTCAGTCGTATAACCCGCCTTTCATGCTCCATGAATTGTCCTCTGCTTCATCTTTGTAAGAACACTTGCAAGGGTCCTGATGGCATACACTATAATATGAACTGTCAGCTTTTCCCCAAGGCCCCAGCCTTATTTTTAGCTATTTATAATCGTATCTGGACAGAGGGTGTTTTTCTCCCTCTTTTCGTAATACCATCATTCTTTCATTTCTTAAGCCAGGAAAGCAAGGCTATGCCCCTTCAAGATTATCGCTCCATTGCTTTTACAAGTTGTCTCCGCAAATTGTTCGAGCGTGTGATAAATCATCATCTTGTGTGGCTCCTAGAATCCATGCAGCTTTTGTCATCATCTCAGTTTGGTTTTCAAAAAGCTCACGGTACCTTAACCCCCCTCCTAAATCTAGAGACTTATATCCACTCAGCCTTTTCCAGTCACCAGTCTGTATTCACATTGTTCTTTGACCTTGAGAAGGCTTATGACACAACCTGGCGCCACCATGTTTTATGCACAGTTCATTCTTGTGGTATTGATGATAACCTTGGTGTTTTCTTAAAGAATTTTCAATCATCTCATTTCTTTAGAGTCTGTGTTCATCATACTTATTCAGATCCATTCCCATTCCCACAATATGAAGGTGTTCCCCAAGGCAGTGTTCTTAGCACTGCTCTCTTTTTATTGGCTATTAATGGAATTATTGCTTGTCTCCCAGTTGGGGTTTGCTCTTCTTTATATGTAAATGACTCAGACTGATATCTCTACCCTTGGTGCTCTTCTTCATCGTGCAGTTTCCGCTGCCTCAGAATGGGTTACTGCTCGTGGTTTTCAGTTCTGTCAAGTCTCATGCTAGTACTTTTACTCGCTCTCATCTTATTTCTCAATCACCTCTTTTTCTCTATGGCTTTCCTCTCCCATACAAAACTTCTGCTTCCTTTCTTGGCCTTCTTTTCGACTCCCGTCTTACTTGGAAGGATCGTACTGCCTCCTTAAAAATTTCAGCTTTGCAATGCCTCTGTCTCATGTGTTGTGGGATGCTGATCAAACTACTCTCCTTCGGCTCCATATTGTTCTCGTTCTCTCCAAACTTGATTATGCTTGCCAAGTTTATTCATCTGCTTCAGACACTGTCCTCCAGCAACTTGATTCTGTGCATCATCATGGTTTGTGTCTGGCTCTTGGCACTTTTAAATCTTCCCCAGTTGAGAGTCTCTATGCTGACTTAGGAGTTCCTTCCCTTTTCCGTCGTTGTGCTTACTTTCTCTTTGTGCCTATGCTAAGTTGCATTGTTTTCCTCATGCCCCTTCTCTACTTCCTTCCAGTCCTGACTTACGACACATTTTCCTCACATCCAGCCACCTTTGCAGTTCAAGCTCGTACTCTCCTCTCACACTCCTCCCTTACTATTAATAATGTTTTTTCCTTTCCGCACTTGTCTTTTTCCCCCATGGTTACTTCCGCAACTCCACGTTTGTCCTTCCATTTTCCCTTATTCCAAGTCCAATTCTTCCTCATTCATTCTCCATTTCCAGTTCTCTGACCTCTGCAGTCCCTATATACACTGATGGTTCAAAAACCCCTGTGGGTGTTATGTTCGCAGTTCTGTTTCCTGACGTCTTTTATCATTTTAGCCTTTCTGCTTCTGCGAATGTTCTAACAGCAGAGTTATATGTCCTCTTGTTTGAATTTCAGTATATTTGTCGTGCCTCCTCTCCCTCATTTGTGATACTCTCTGATTCATATAGTACTCTGTCCCTTCTTCAGTCACCTACGGCTTCTCACCCTTTAGTCCTTCGTATCTTGGAATGGTTGTTCCGTATGTCTTCTCGTCATAAAATGGTCCAGTTCTGTTGGGTCCCAGGACATGTGGTCATCGTGGGCAATGAGCATGCTGATCAGTTGGCTCGCACAGCTGTTGCCAGAGATGCCTCTTCCCCCTTCCTCATTGCAGTCTCTGACTTTCTTCCTGCCCTATCTTCCTTCCCTCAACACCAGTGGCAGTCTTGTTAAGAATCTGTCACTAATAATAAACTCCATGTTGTTAAATCCTTTATTTCTCCCTGGTTGACTCCTTGCCACCGTAATAGGAGGGGGGAGACTGCTTTAGCTTGTCTTGGCATTGGTCGTACTAGACTTACCCACCCTTATTTGATGTCTGGTGGTTGCCCCCCTCTCTGTAGTCGTTGCAATACTCTCCTCTCCATACGCCATATTTTCCTTGATTATCCTCTTTACACTCAACAGCGACGAATTTCTTTTCCTTTCTTGTCTCACCTCCAGCATCCCCTGCCTTCTTGCAGACCTCCTCCCAGAATCACTGTATTTTCCCCTCCATAATATCATGTCCTTCCTTACATTTATTGGTCTTTTTTCCAACATCTAATTCCATCCCCTGCTTTATTGGCCTCATAAGTAATATAATAAACTTCTTCCATTGACCCATTTCTTTCACCACGCTGCGTCTGTGCTCCCGGCTCACCTAGTGTACACAACTTGTACCCGATGATCTGGCTTAGCGCTAGATTTTGGCACTAGGTTTTAAATGTTCTTCTTTTTCTTCATCTTCTTCTGATTGCCTCAGAGCCATCAGAATCCACAGATACTGCACCATCACTGTCAACAGAAACCAGCTCAAATGTGCAATTATGAAAATTGCGCAGTAAAGGCAGGAGTGCAGCAGATTTTCATCTAGCAGTGATAACAAAAACCACTGTACCCAAGTGCATAATAACCAAGGGATCACTGTATTTCTGTACCCCTCTCCAGGCAAACATTATTTTATAATCCCTACATTTGCCCACCAATTTTGTGTAGTTCATGACAATAGATTTCTTATTTCTGTGTAAAGTACTGAAGATGGCATGAAACATTTTTTTCACACTGTGCAAGCAAAATCTCTTTCTATCCTTAATTCTTCACCAGCATCGCCAGCCAGCTTAGTGTTCAGCAGCTTCTCTCCGAGCCTTACCACCAGCGAAGACGAGGTAGACGAGGCCGAGCTGAAGGGCAGCACAGCGAGGGTGGCAGGGCGCGCACGCTGGGGGCGACTGGGGGCAGTAAAGGAGGATGGTGGGTCTGAGGAAGATGATGATGATGATGATATGAAGAAAAGGAATGCACACATTGAGGAAGATGTGGAATGCAGTAAGAAGCTGTGGAATGGAAGTGTAGGAGAAAAAGATAGCAGTACAAAACACTGCAAGAAGGATATGGAAGAAAAAGAGCAGACAGTAAGCAATAATGATGATGTAGAAAAAGAAAAGTGTAGCAGTGTTATTCAGCAAAAGGAAAGTAGCAGTGATAATGAACTGAAATTGAGAGCAGGAAGTGATAGTGATGGATGCAACAGTGAGGACAGTGAACTTGGACCTTGGAGGTACAAAGACTTTGGAAAAGACTTTGAACCTCTGAAGAGTGTGCAGCTACTGAGGAATCTAGAAAAAAATCTGAGTACTTATCTCCCTGCACATTCCATTGGCAGTGACACTGAGACAAGTGAACCGTGACAGATTATTTTGAGGTACTGAGTTATGACCAATGCATTTATTTTTCATTCTGCAGTCAGGTATTTAGTCTCAGAAAAGAAACTTGCTTTACAATGAAAATTGTGTATTTTATTGTATTTGTATACTGGCTGTTTTATATCAGTTTTATGAAGATATTGACTTATTATGCAGATCAAAATTCACTGGTAATGCTCAGTCACTCAGAAAAAATCTGAATATTGCAACCAGCTACAAATGCTAATAACTGGAAACAAAATTATATTTTTCACTGCATTTCCAAAGTTTCAGTAATCAACTGAAGTTTGTTTTATTAATTCTGTAAATATCAGTACATTATGTGCAGCTTTAAGACATGACTTTGTTTTGCATTTAACTGTACACTGCATTGATCTGCATTTCTCAACCATTGCATTTATTTAACTGCTGCATTTTTATTGTAATCTAGCCAGTCATACATTTTCAGTACGGTACCATAATGAATTGCTGATACTCGTACCATGAGATTTACATATTGATTACCAGTGCTAAGAATGATGTCACTGTTTTACTGTTAATGTCTTTGACTGTATGTAGCAGTAGTAGTGATAATAGTAGGATCCACAGAAAACATAAATGATATCTCATTGCTTTGCTTTACTCCATAGCTGTGAAAGAGCCAGTTTTTCATATACTGTACAGGCTATGAAAATGAGTTACTGGTTAAGGGCGTGTATCTTCATATCTCATCCTTTAGTGACCCGCTAAAAGAAATTACATTTTAGTACATTACCAGTAATATTCTAATGTGATTTATGACTTGTATGTGCTGTGGATACAAGCTACTTTCTCTACCAAAGATAAGGAGTTTGTTTAGTGAAGGTTTATGGCAACATCAAGGTGCCCATGTGAAATTAGAGGTAAGATCTAATTATATATTCATCCACACGACAGTTAACAAAACCATGACTAACACATTCAGCTATTGCTATAAAACCAATTTTTTGTTTTGTTTTTCCATTTTCTTTAAGTGCATCACCTCTCATCATTTCAAACTTCTGTTGGCAGGATTAGCCATTTTTCTCATTTAGGCTTAAGGCTTTGTTGAAGAGGCATACATAACATTACCTCTACATCTGCATAGGTGATTGGTGAGAACAACTGCAGAGTAAAAGTAAATTTTTTCATTGCTGGTTACTGTTGCTGGCCACTGGGATGACGCAATAAAATATCGATATGAAAAGTTTACATTGATTTCCTTTTACTATATAGCATTTTAAAAAGTCCATTTATTACAGATGGATCTTGGCTGTAGTTGACCAGCTTGTGACACTGGTATCCAAAGGGTGTTCAACAAGAGTAAGGGACAAAACCCAGACTAGTAGCTGATGGACCTTAGCAACATTGGTTGGCTACTGATAGTTGTTCACAGTACAGGTTTTTACAGATAGCATAGTTGTTTTCCCTCCAGCAACATATATTTATCACATGTAAATACCTTTGTTTTGTGGTCTCTAGTTATGATGGTTTTTTAAACAGTACAGGAAAGGATGCAAAGCTTAAAACCTATAAAACATTTTTTTTTTTTTTAAGAAAAGGACAAAAATTAAGACAAAATAAAGTTCTGCTCACTATGAGATGCTTAGACACATTGCATGTAAAAGACTGGAGGTCTTAGGCAATGGGAAAGACAGATTGAGGATAACAGTTCTAGTGTTGACCAGTTGCATGCACACAAGGACAATGAGAGTGCAGGAGAATATATGCATTATCACAATAATACAATAGTATGCTAGTTACTCAGGCAAAGGATTCATTACATCAATCTCTCCCTGCTAATCCATACCATGCTGCAGTGCTTCTGCAGCAGCACCACCAGGAAGCATGGACTGTTGTCAATTAACCCACACTGCTGAGAAAATCCTTGTATTTATTGAGTGGACATGGATACTACAGCATTTTTCATTGCAGTGGCATGTAATCTGTCTTACTTAGTTTGAAGTTTGCTTTTCTCCTCTTCATAGTAAATGCCAGAAGCAGATTTAGATTTTGCTATGAGAACTATAGGCTGGGCTAGCCTCAAGAAGGTGTCATTTGTGTGAAGTCTAAGAGAGTAGTTTTTGATGTACTGATATTCTGGCATCAGGGCAGAGAAATGTCTGTTTGTGAGTATAGTAGAACCACCTCAAGCTAATACAGTTGGTGATAATATTGCAACATGAACCTGCCAGGTAGGAGCTATTATATCTTTTCACTCTTACCACTGGCAAGTAATTATTGTATGTGGTGCTGTAATATGCCCACTGGGCACGTCTGCAGTGAAAGGGTGGAATGCCTGCTGGGCACATCAGCTAGGAGAGGTAGGATGCCCACTGGACATATCAGCCATGAATAGTAGGATGCCCACTGAGTGTCTTACCATGAGAGGCAGAATGCCTGATGGTCATGTCAGCTGCAAGAGATAGGACATTTGCTGGGTGCATCAGTCAAGAATGGGACACCCGCTGAATGTCCCAGTCATGAGAAGCAGGACACTCACTGGGTATATCAACTGAGAGAGGCCTGATGTCTAGCAACAGGACATGATGGCCATCTCAGTACAGGTAGTAGCAGAGTATGGCAATGATGGATTGGTGGTAACTACTGCCTTCAACTGACTGCAAGGCAACAACCTTGCCAGAAGAGTCCCACCCCATTTAAGTAATCTTGGTCTGCCAAGTACAAAAACCAGGACACAACAGCTTAAATACAACTCGGCCCCTCATTGACTTACGTCATTCAGTGACAGAGTAGCTTGCCGAGATTCTTGTCAGTGTCAATAAACACACAAATACTATCTATTATATCTATTACATGAGGAAAGTGTACTCCAGCTGACTTGTGGTTGTACAGTACTGAATGACTGACAAGTGCAGAGAGAGCTGTGTCACTCATCTAAGTGGAAAAATTTTAAGCAGCATCTAGATAATGAATTATGCAGACCCAAAGGCAAACATGACAGGCTCTGATCACACTTGAGGAAGAATCCTGCAAGAAATCATGGCAGACACACCAGTGCCATCAGACTACAGGTGATCTTGAAACAGCAATTCCATCATAATTAAAGAATTACCAAAGAAACTGAGCGTGTCAAGAAAAGGAAAGGACACTAACAAACAGTATGGAAGAAATGGGAACAAGCCTGAATCATGGCAGGAGAAAATTGCTGAAAAAAAAGAGAGAGGGTGATTTCCAAGCTAAGTACCAGAATTAGTGTTTTTGTGTGTGATACTTCGAGTGCTATCATGAGTTGCTGATACTGACTGCTGTTCACAAGCTCTGAACCAATGATCAGCTTTTATGGCAGCCAGGGTATTTAAGGCTGCACTGGTTGTACAATTTCCGTTCAGAAAGTATCCAACCTTCCCCCCCCCCACACACACACACACACACCAGCCAGTTGGAGGATAGGAGTAGGGTTTAGTGTAACACAATGCAGGACCTTCATCTGTATGCGTGATCAATGCCAGCCACCACAAATGACCCAGTGGCTGTTAGTCGGCCTGTGTTCATCGTCGTCCACTTTACTCTCATCGCATTCCCGTGCTCGTCATCATATCAAAAAAGTCAAATAACATTACTGCATAAAATTTTGCCAAAAACTAGGTGATACCCATGTTGAAACTATCAGGTGGGTCCAGCAAGTTTTGGGAAAGAAGCCGTGGGGGTAACGCAAATATAGAAGTGGTACAGTTGCTTAAAAAATGGCTGAATGTCAGTCAAGAGTGATCCATGTCCTTGGAGGTCATCAACAAGCAGGAGTGCTGAAAATGTGAAAGAGTCATGGGAAATCATCAGTTGACTGTCAGGGGAATTGCAAATGAAATTGGAAACACCGATGGATAACTAAACAAAATTTTAACGGATGATTTGGGCATGTGAAGAGTTGCCGCCAAGTTCATTCCAAAGCTCCCTTAATGTGAACATCAAGCTCTGCAGAAGGGTGTTGTTCAGGACATGCTGGAGTGTGCAAATTGTAATCCAGACTTTCTGAAGACTGTTATCACTGGAGATGAGACTTGGGTGTATGGGCACGACCCAGAAACCAAAGTACAGTCATCCTAGCGGAAGCATGCAGAGTCATCTCGACCAGAAAAAAAGCATGACAGGTCTGCAGCAAGGTAAAATGCATGTTGACAGTTCTTTTTCATCTACTGTGGTGCTGTGCATCATGAATACATACCACAAGATCAGACTGTCAACAAACATTACTACCTCAATGTAATCCATTGTCTTTGTGATGCAGTTCGGCAGAAGAGACCAGACCTTTGGAAAGTGGCAAGCTGGAAGCTGCACCATGACAACTCTCCTGCCCAGTCTTCTCAACTGATTCTGGAATTTTTGGCCAAGCACAACATCCTGCAGGTCTGGCAGGCTCCCCACTTGCCAGACATGACTCTGTGTGACTTTTGATTATTTCCCAAGCTCAAACCTTTGCTGAAGACCTGGTTTGAAATGAGAGGAGAGATCATGACGACTGCAATGAAGCACCATCAGTAGATACCAAAAACTAACTTTGAAAAATGTTTCAGGCAATGAAAGAACACTGGGCTATGTGTGTCAAATCAGAAGGGGCCAACTGTGAGGAGTTGTGACCTAGCTCAACAGGTTAGCCATTTATTTCGGATACTTTCTGAACAGACCTCGTATAGGCCTGAGTGAAAATGTAGAAAACTAGTACAATATGCACAATACAGCATACCCTCAGAGTCTGTCTTACCATCAGATCTGGATAGGAACTCATAATTTATGGGTTATCTGCTGAAATCAGTGAAGGAGACTTTGTGGGGTCTTCAAGGTGTCTGTCAGTCTCTGGGGTTTTTATGCTAGGTAGGCTATGTGGAGTTTCTGTTTAGTAATGTGGTCTGTATGTGGTATGTGGGGCCTATGTGGGTCTGTGCATAGTGTGTGGGGTCTTCACGTGTGTGTGTGTGGGGGGGGGGGGCGTAATTCACCGGGTTGGTCAGGATCACATGATGGTTTGATCATCAGCTTTTTACCCTTCAGGAAGAGAGCTGAGAGCTCTCTCTCTCTCTCTCCCTCTCTCTCTCTCTCTTTCTCTTTTAAATGCAAGAAACAAGGAACCAAAGGCCATGGGCCCACAAACTGTACCTTCCAAGAAACGACAAAGACAATACAAAAGAGTCAAATTCAAGATCCGTTCATTTCAAGATGCTGGTCACACTGCGTTTGAAAGACTGGAGATCGTAGGAAGTAGGAAATACAGACAGAGGAAGACAGTTCAAGAGTTGACCAGTTGCATAAATGAAAGACTGGGAGTAATGGTTAACTCTTGAATTAGAGAGTTGGACAGAAAAGGGCAAAGCCTTGATCTTCACAGATGCACACACCCATTTCAAACCAAATGCAGTGTGTCCAGGCATCTCGAAATGAACGGATCTTGAATTTGGCTCTCTTTTGTATTGTTTTTGCTTTTTCTTGGAATGAACAGTATGCAGGCCTGCGGCCTTTGGTTCCTTCTTCCTTGCATTAAAAAAAAAAAAAAATCTCTTACTTATGGGGGGGACCACTGAGAATCCGAGATATCAAGGCCCCACCCATGGGCCTGTTTTGGGCCGTGACGTCACTGCGACTGGGGTTTGGCGGGCGTAAACACCAGTGTACAGTGAGGTACGGTCCGTACCGTACGGGTATTCTATGGATATTGGGGTTATACCACTGCAGGGTCAAGGACATCTTACACCTGAACTTCCCTTAACAGTGCAGAAATTTGTGGAGTGAGACCATATACAGTATGCCCCGTTCTTGTGTTGTGCCCAGAAGCAAGGGAAATTATAAACAAGGGCCTAAAGTACACGTATTTTGTTTTCCCAAAGATCTCGCAAGCAAATCGCTACGTGCCATTAAGAGAGACAACTTTTCACCCAGCCAACATAGCAAGGTAAATATGGTACTATGACTCATTTAGTTGTTAAGATTATGGATATTAGTCCTGTACAGACAGAAACTATGAACTTTCATAAATATAGCCATATAAGTTGGATAAACTAGGTTCGACTGCAGGCGAGAGGGAACATCACTGGGAGGCTTCTTTCTCTTTTGAACATTGTCAAGTTACTTTCACCTTTGCTCTGTCTCTCTTTTGAACATTGCCAAATTTCTTTCACTTTTGCACATAGTACATTTAATTTAACTGCCCACTTAACTCCCTTATACTTTAGTGCCATATCGTAATTGTTTTGGTTTGGTGCTAGCTTTTCAATTCAAATTCAAAATCCTTGAGGGAGGATGCTGTGAAAAATTTGCTGTATATTGTAATCAAACCCATTTCTTTTGAACTGATACAGTAGACGTTGCAGCAACTACATGGAAGTTTTAACCTTAGGAAAGTATTCCTTAAAAAGTCGGAAATTATAGGACGTTAAGTTTGAAAAAAGCGCTTCAGAATATTTCACCTCGATTAATTTAGACATTACCGTTGTTTCTTTGTGTTGTTATTTTAATTCTCTTGAGTAATAGACTTGAGCAATACTTAACATCAGGTAATTATATGGTAATTATATATATATATATATATATATTGTTTTTCACAGGAAATAGTAAACAGCTCTTTAAATTGGAGGAGTATCCAAATACACGCGTTACCCAAAATATTTAGATGCAGTTTTCTGTAATAGTGAGTAAACATAAAAGACTTTAGAAAAAAAAGATTCTAGGCACAAATCAGACGTAAAAGACACCGTTCGGTATGACTTGTAGAAGGTTTCATAAGCATTAACATTTTGTTACACAATAGCAATGTTCATGTTATTTTCGGTGCGAAATAATTCAGCTAGTGAGTGAGGGTTGGTGAGGGCGCGGCACCCCCAGTCATGATGACGTCACGAGGGAAGTTACAGGCCTTGATATCGGTGGTCCCGATGAAATACAGGAGTTAGGGGTAAGGGCTGCACACCACCCGGACGCCGGTGCAGACAACATCAGCACCCCAAGCCCCCCAAGGACCACCGGGGTCCGCCACTGACTGAGCGGCCTGGGAAAGGAACGGCACACCTGTATCCCTCCCTGATGCCCTTCTTACTCCCAACCGACGTCCTGGGAAGGTAACAGTCGCCGGCGCCTAGTCTCTGGCCGGAAATCTACTCGCAACGCCGCAAGTACCGGTCATCGTCCATACCGGGAAAGAGGCAGAACCGGCCACAGTCTGTTCCCCAGTTGCATCCCCGCTGTAGGGCCGTGGCACGGGCCATAAGCCGTGTCGGTCGGGCAGGACAGGCCACCAGTCGTCCACTACCTGTAGTTGTTCCCCCCAGAGTAGCGTCGCAGCAACGGCCACAAGCCATGCTGGGTACGAGGCAGGACCGGCCATCGTCCGTCCTTCTGCTACTAGTGCTCCCTGCTGTACGGTACAGGCCACTAGCCGTACCAGAGTTATAGTCCCTTGTAGGACCACGACGTTGGCCACTAGCTGCGTCGAACCAGAGGCAGAGCAGGCCATAGTCTGCTCTTCTCCTACAGGAGATTCTCACTTCCCTTACGGAAACAGGATAGAGCGAGCTATGTCTCGCACTAGCCCTGAGTTCCAACGGGGCAGAGGAACCACCGTGCCGGCCACTAGTCGTACGGGGGAGGCAGAGTTGGCCACAGTCCACTCCTCACCCTCTGTTCCCAGATATCTCTCGACGGGGAAGTCCCTTGCCTGGCTCACCCGGTTTTCTGTGGCCGGGCGGTACGCACCCCCTCCCCTGCAGAGGGAGCGACTGGGGAGGACCCTTTCCCAGAGCCTTGGCGAGGCCTTACCCGAGGCCTTAGTTCCCTCCAGCTCCGCCAGTGTGAGCAGCAGCCGAGGCGGAGCTCCAGCAGACATAGCAGCCGGCATCGGGCCCGAGGTTCCCATGAGGCGGCCCTGAAGGCAACGCCGCCCTCCAGCCGTTGCTGCAGTCCAGCCATCCCACCAGTACCCTGGGTCCTCAGACACCCCGGAAGCCGCCCGGCATACAAGGGCGCGACTTACCTGCTGGTGGGACCTCTCTGGTCCCGTCCCAGACCCGGTGTCAGGCACGCCTCCTGGCTCTCTTCAGACCGAGCCCCTAGCCCCGCACCTACGTGTAGGGGCCTGTAAAGGCGTGTCTCTCTGTCTACCCTCCTATCGGAGGGATCAACCTTCAGCCCACCAGTGATAGTGAAGAAGATGGACTTTACCAGTGTGCACCTCTTAGGGCCAGATATGTCGTATGTGTAATGCGAGTGATTCCTTACAGTGAGTTCTCCTGATTAAGTTACCAGAAAAGTCCATAGTATAATATTGGACGAGCCCACTAGTGATCCCGATCTATCGTATATCATGAACGGAGTCCTGCCCGCTTGTGTAATGTCACTCACTACCCCCCCAGTGAATGAAACACCGTGGTGACCAAACAGGAAAACTATATTGTATCTATCGACCGTGCCATCCCCTTGATTAATTCTCTCCCTTCCCAGTGTAAAGGCACGCCAGTGTTCGTAAAGCTACCCATACCGTGTCCTTTGGAAACGGCACCCACAAAGTGATTATGGCACCTCTTGTTTGTTAATCCTCCCCCTCCCCAGTGTACAGGCACATTAGTCACCGTGTGTCTAACCATCTCTGAGTGTTTCTCTACAATACCGCAGTCCCCCCTCTCAGCGCTGTACAGCGCGGCCGGCTTCTTCCATGACAGACCGCCGACCAGATTTGTATCTATCAACATAGTGTTAACATAATTGAACCCTTGTATCAGTGCCGTCCAGTGCTATACTATATTGGGAAATTGTAACAAATGTATTTCTGTATCCAAAGTATAAGTGTAATAGAGGTACCATAAATACTGGGTGTATTCTACCATACTTTCTCTAAGCCGGTATAGAGACAGATTGTAATTCAGTAAAGCCTAGTATATGGACTCGCAGTCCATCTCCCGCCGAGACAACACCACCGCTGCTCTCGGTGGGACCAGCTCCCTGCAGTAGTGTTTCCGCTGGGGGGGATGGGCTTTACGGAGCAGCCCTGTCCGCCACCAGGTTCCCTCTTCCACCAGGACCGGGGCTAACCCTCCAACCACTGTGACGGGCCTTTCCCCCTGGGCCTCCACCTGCTGCTGGGGAGCTGGGCGAGCGGGGGCATCGTCGGGGCGGCACCACTGCTCTCTCGCCCCGCCCTGCCCCTCCCCCCCTACGCCAGCGTCCTCTGCTGCCATGCAGAGGACGCCCCCCTGTTTACTGCCATCCTCTGACGGGCTCTTCACCCTGAGCCCGGTCCTCCTACGGGAGGAAAATCTCACCGACCAACCATCTCCGGCCAACCCAGAATCTATTGTATCTAGTGTTGTAATATTTGTCTCTGGGAAGATATTTTTAATACGTGTGTGTAACAGTTCACTGCCTTGTTTTTGTGCCCAGTCCTTTCCTTAGAAATGCCAACCCGGTCTTGAATAAGAACCCGCTGTGAGTCTGCGTATTTGATGGGACGAGAAGTCACCCCTCAGAAACGTGACAGGTAATAAGTTCACCTCCCACCTACGTGTGCAAGGGATGAGAGGTCAACCCACAAATACGTGGCATAACACAGAACAGTACCCACCCACTTCGTCAGTGAAAGTTTTCGCATCCCGAGCAATGTGCAAACCCCCATCTTGGCAGATGCTAAGTGAGAGCATTACCACTGAACACACACAGTGTGTAACTCACCGGGGCGGTCAGGATTACTTGATGGTAGTGATTGTCAGCTTTTACTCTCCCGGAAGGGAGCTGAGAGCTCATATAGTCTGATCTATGGGCAAGGCTGTGACCTTCACACACGCACACACCCATCCCCTTGCTCGAGGGGGAAAGTAACCACCCACTTCGTCGGTGAAACTTTTTGCAACCTGAGCAAGGCGCGAACTCCCGTCTACCAGATGGCAAGCGAGAACGCTACCACTGTGTCAACGTGTGTGTGTGTGTGTGTGTGTGTGTGTGTGTGTGTGTGTGTGCTTACACCTTCATACCTAATTGTTCTTATCTAACTGTATATTTACAGGAATGAGTCAAGCTCATACTATCCTATGTATTAAACCATTTTTGTCATTCATATCCGTATGAATTGTTTTGGCACACTATTTCATTCGGTAGCACATTCCACTGATCAAGTACCCTATTAGGGAACCTGAGTTTCCTTACATCTTTATCACCTCTCTTTTTATGTATTTTTTTGCAGTGTCTTCTTGCTGATGCATCCCCATAGGTTATATACTAATTTATGTCTATTTTCTCTTTCCCTGAGATGCATTTATGTAGCATACTCATGTCTCCTCATTTCCTTATCTCCTGTAGTATTGATAGATTCATTTTTTCTAGTCTTTATTCGTAGCTTAGATCCCTTAACCCCTTAACCGCGAGTCATCGCTTTCGTGACGATCGGGTGCAATGGATCATACTGCGGGGCATCACAGCTGTGACTCTGGGTTTTTTAAAATTCGCCCGGGCTTTCAGGTGGTGACTTGTATCATCTATCAGCACTGCCAATGTCCAATAATAGTCAGAGCTGCTAATGTCATCAGTACTCTCATCCATTGTTGACAATTTAGCCATTTTCCCCCATTCTAGACTCCCCTCCCTACCTCCCCTCCATTACCCTCTCGTGTCATCTGCTCAGCCGCTCTGCACTAAGTAAATCTTCCCCGGATTTTTCCACTGTTTTCATCCACTGAAATGAGCCCTATGCCCTATTCTTATACAAAATAATATATACATAAAAAATCAGGTAACTGATAGTGTCATACACCTGGAATTGGCTAATTATCACTTGGGGAGGCGGTGGCTCGATCGGTAGAGAGGTGGCTTGCAGTCCCGACGGACCCAGGTTCGAATCCTCGCTGGGGCAGGGAACAGTTTAAGGATTCGAATTTCTTTAAATCAGGCTTTATTGATCTACCAGAAGACCCGCCGACATGTCGCAAAAATACCCCCGCTAATACCAATACACCAGTCCTATATGAGACAGCCCTGGCATGTATTCAATATGGACGGTGGGTGTTAGCGCCGAAGTGGTGACATGTAGAGGTGTAGGATTACTGCTGGGCCTTGATAGCAGGCTGTGAAGCCTATGCCCAGAGTCGAACACATAAAAAAAAAAAAACTTGGCAACATCCAACCTGCACTCGTTTGCTAATTTCCCGTGCTTTTTTTCCCCGTGAAATATGCCGTATGAGCTACTCTCGTAATATGAATGTATATAAGAAAGGAAGAGAGAAGCCTGAGTAATATTTATATTCACCTGGAACTACCTAATTTATTATGTATTGTCTAGATTTCCTACAACTTATTTCTTAGCATATACATTAGCAGCTGACATTTTCAACTCTTGGCTACCAACATACGTATTGTACAGTGAGTTCACTCTCGTCCTTCACGGTGAAATCATGCCCCTCCATTTCTGCCGCTTTTGCGCCCATTATAAAAGGCCCTGTGACCTCAACCCCTACTAAACATCGTGTGTGAAGCGGTAAAGGACTGTAGATATATATAACTGTAATAAAGTACTAGAAATAATAAAGTGTGAGTGTGTATATGAGTAAGAAATGACAGAATACCAGCGGCGAAATAGCGCGAGTGGGAGGCTCATACGCGCTCGTATTTTACATTGCTTTCACAGTTTTTTTTTTTTTTTGTATGGATTCCAAACTACTTGGAAATCATTGAATAGTGTTTCTAGTGTTAATATCTGGCAGTGGTATTCATATTACGGGAAGTGTAAAGTGGAGACTTAGTTACCCAACTTCAGAAGTCTCCACAAGTCCTATGGTAGTCGACGAGTGCTAAAAAAAAAAAATCCCAGGAGAAAGCTGAAGGTATGTGCCATATGCATATGTAATTATAATATTCTAGGACTAATAACTGATTTTTGGCAAATATTTTAAAAAGGTCAGTCGGAGCGCGAATATCCCCACGGGATGGGCCCGGCGCGCCTCCGACAACCTCGTGGTTTAAGGGTTAAGCTTGGTACCCATCTTGTAGCTGCTCTTTGTATCTATGTGTTTTATGAGATGAGGTTTCCAGACTACTGATGCATACTTCAGGGTTGGTCTGATGAATGATGTTATTATCTTTCTCAGCATGTCTTCATTTATATATGTGAATGCTTTCTTATGTTAGTAACCAGTGTATACATGTTATGTACCTTCTCAGTGCTGTGTTCAGCCAGAGATAGTCTGTTACTGATAATCACTCCTAGGTCCTTCTCCCTTTGTGAAATGTGTAGGGTTTAACTTCCTAACTTACAATCCCAGTCTGGTCTTTTTTCACTTTTACCAAACTTAATTACATGACACTTGTCCACATTAAATTCCATTAGCCATATTGCTCCATTCATGAAGTTTATTTAATTCTTCTTGTAGCTCTCTGCAAGAATCTGTTAGTAATTCTTCTTTGTATTTTTGCATCATCAGTGAACATATTTAGATAGCTTTCATTTCCAGTGTTACTGTTTATGTCATTTACATATACAACAAGCATAATTGGTGCCAGCACTGAGCCCTGTGGAACTCTGCTTGCCATTTCCCTCTATGATGAGTAATTTCCCCTTAGTACTGTTCTTATTTCCCTTATACAACAGTACAGGTTACCTTGGATTCCTCCCTGACGGTACAGTTTCCATAAAAGTCTTTGGTGCAGTATTCTGTCAAATGCTTTCTTGAAGTCTAAATAGATACTGTCCACCCATCCTTCTCATTTCTGTAATGTTTCTGTAACTCTGTCATGGTAACTTAATAGATTAATAACACATTTTCCCTAAAACCGAACTGCCTCTCTTTTATTTTATACTGTGTTCTAGATGGTTTACCCAAACTTTTCTTATCAGCCTTTCTAGTATCTTACATACAACACTGGTCAGTGATACTGGTTGGTAGTTGAACTGATTCTGCCTATTCCCTTTCTTGAATAGGGGAACAATGTTTGCTTTCTTCCAAATATCAGGTAGTTTACCTAGACCTAAGGATTCCTTGAATATTAAATATAATGGACTAATGGTCTGCTTAACTTTTCTGCACATTCATGTAACACCCAACCTGAAATTTCGTCAGGACCATATGCTTTTCCCTTGTCTAATTTAATTAACTCTTTCTGAACTTCTTTTTCTGAAATTTGTATATCTGGTAATATGTGTGGGCATGCATGTTCCATAACATCTGTCTTAAAATTATTTTCTTCTATAAAAGCTGTATTTGAGAGAAATGAAGTCAGTGAATGTTCAGTGAGGGTGGATGATGAGGAAATGGAAAATGTGAGTGCGTTTAAGTACCTGGGTGGTGTGATGAGTAAGGATGGAAGTTTAGAGGGTGACGTGCTTGAAAGGGTACAACAGGGAAGTAAGCATGGAAGTGAAAACGCTACTACATGACAGTATTGTGATACCAACTCTAATGTATGGAAGTGAAGCTTGGACTTTGTTGGAGGGACAGAAGTCAAGAGTGAGAGCAGTGGAAATGAGTTATTTGAGAGGAGCATATGGAGTCACATGAAGAGACAGACTGACAAAGAAGAAATTGAAGGAGCATTGTGGTGTGAATGTGATAGGAAGCGTTAGGAGAAACACGTTAAGGTGGTTTGGCCATGTGGAGAGGATGGAGAGTGAGACTGACGAGGAGAGTGTATGTGAGTGTGGTGGAGGGGGGGAGAGCGAGTGGGAAGTCAAGGATGAGATGGAAGGATGGCGTGGAGAGATATACGAGAGGGGGGGGGGAGAGCTGGGAGCTGAAGGAGCACACTCTGCCCCCCCCCTTTCAAA
>JAGKTI010000646.1:62103-85878 GCA_018397915.1 Birgus latro | reverse complement strand
ACACACACACACAGCACCCTCGGAGTGGACACCTAATGAAGCATAAGCAGTGAAGTCCCGCCGGTGCCACTTGGAGGTTTCGGCAATCACTGGGTTGTGAAAATGGGCTAACAAGGCCGGGGGGAAGGGCGAATCCTCTTTGGGGAGGGGGGAGGGATTTTCAAGGGGTTGTGTGGGGGTATTTTGAAGAGGTTGGTGTGGAGTATATAAGGCGAGCTTGTGGTGTGGGTCTCCAGCAGATGTCGGGCCGTGGTCAAAGGGTGGTCTGCTGAACGACTCGCCTGGGAGGACAGGTAGGGTTCACATGCGACTCACCTCGTCATCATCATCATCATCATCCTAAGACAGTCTGCTGCAGCATGAATTTTTCTCATATCTTTCTCTACTCCAATCTTTTAGTTGTTAGCCTTTTCCATTCAGTTCGATCAACCCAAGAAATTTTATTTTCCATTCATGTACTCTATTTGCTCGTTCCTCATATTCTATCTCTGGACTGCCACTCTAATACTCTGATTGTCCAACTGACATGTCTTCCACGACAGGCATGATCAGACAATGTTCATTTCTGCTTCTATACTGTTACGTATGTTCCTTTATCCCAGAAGCACTCATTTTACCTCCATGTGATACCTAGCATGAATGTTTTCCATTCCCTCTGAGCAGTGCTCAGATTACGTCCTAAAGTTCCCGTCGAATCCGAACCCTAAGTTAGGGCAGTATGGACAGAGTGATTTCTTACAATATATATCTTTCTTAGTAGCTTTACAGCCGTATTCGCATTTTTCATCAGAGACTTTGTTTACGAAACTTCTGCAATTCCATTCCTATTTTTAGCTTAATATCGTTGTCTTGCATTGGTACTGCCTGAGCTGCCCTTCCTAAGTAATGTTCCTTAACACAGCCAAACATTCAATATACTCTTTCTTTATAAAAATGGATTGAACAAACCTGTTAAACATAACTTTCGTGTTCTATCTTCAAGTCTACGAGCGAATTCTCCTTTTTCATCTTAACTTTTATTTCTGTAGTTTCTCCCTTGATTCAGTGAAAAGAACAATGTCGATAACAAATCTAAGGATGTTCATACGCTCACCGTTTCTCTTCGTACTTTTGTCATTCAATGCTTATTTAAGAAAATGTCCTCTGAGCATGCAGCAAATAACTTTGGCAACACTGTGTCTCCCTGTGCAACACCTCACCTTCTTTGTGTTTGTTGGTTATCTTAATGACGTCATATGATCGCTGTGCCATCTATGTAATTGTCTTAGGCACTTTTTAAAGTTTCTACTAAGCCTTGCTTTAGAATTGTCCGCATCACTGTCACTGTTTTATCCAAATTATTATTTGCTTTAATAATTCCTAAATATACTTGACTGAAGTTTCTTGAAGTCTTAAGTTTTCTCAGTAGCAAGGTTAATAACTTGAATATGGCATGCTGTTTGAATAAGCAAAACGAAATTCGTTTTTTTTTCTTGGTTCTCCCACCTAAGCATATCGCAAAGTATTGCTGGTCTGTCGAATGCAGTCACTTGGGTCCTAAGAAGGATCAGTGATGACCGTTTTCCCCTCCTGCCTAACCCCGTATGATTCCTTTCAGATTCGGTTTACTTCTTTTAACGTAACGCTGGGAATCCCTCTGTCCATCATATCTATTTCCTCAATCTCTCTGTCCACCATCGTTCTGTCCTTATTCATTGGTCATTATTACTGTACAGCTTTGTATAAAATTCTGTTGTTCCATCAATTCATTTCTGTTATGTATTAATCCTCCGTTGTCGTTCACAGATTCAAAATTATACAGCATTAGCGCGAAGCCTGAGTTGCTCACAGTTACCACACATACTGAAAACATTAACTCTTTCAGTTTCATCGATCTTAAGATAACAGTACTTAACTCTCCTGTGGTCCAAAAAATTCGAGTACTCTGTTCCAGCTAACGTCAGAGGATTTTATTTAATAAGGTTGAGTGTAGGAGCCTGAGAGTGTTAATATTATCACCATCAAGTCGGAACAACACTGGTACTCTATTCCAGCTAACTCCAAGATGATTTTCTTTTAACTGAGAGAGAGTACAGGAGCAAGAGAGTGTTAAGGTTACTATTACTTCCTGCGCTGGTCGTATTTTATTGATTCTTTACTTATCCCCCCTTTTTTTATTTTTTTTTATTTGCGGTTGTTGTTTTTCACTCACCATATTCTTTTAATTTGTCTTCAAGTTCTTTTTGTCGCATTAATGTTTATGCCCTACAGTACGGTATTATTATGGTCTACGAATTATTAAGTTGTTCATTCTTAATTGGTGTTCATTGTTTCATTTCCTCTTTTTCACTGTTCATATGCTGAGCACCACACTCATTTCCATTTTACACAGTTCGATATTATTTTGTGCCCTTACTGACCTCAGCCACCCAACCCCCCCATTTACCTACATACACCCTGTTTTTACTCTTCCTGACTCCCCACAACATTTCCTTACATTTATACTGTCTCCGTGCCCTGTCAACGACCCCCCTTCACATTTCAGTCCCTTCACTGACCACCCCCTGCCACATACAGTATGTCTCGGTGTCCCCTCACTGAACCCCCCACATATGCTTTTCATCGGTGTCCCCTTACGAACTCCCTTACATTCGCTCTGCATCGGTGTCCCCTCACTAACCCCCCACGTATAGTCTGTCACAGTTTCCTCACTGACCCCCCACAAATGCTTCATAATTCCCTCACTTCCCGCCTCTTACATATTCTCTTTCTCCGTCCCCTCGCTGACTCCTCCTCTGGTCTCTCCCCCAGTCATAATCGAATAACGAGACCAGACATATCCTACACGATGGAGTCTTTCGTCGGATCGCCAACCTACGAAGCTTACAGTCGTGGTTCTGGTGCCTATGAGACCGGCTACACCAATCCTTATGGCAACCACACGGTGGTGGACACGGTTCCCGAGGACATGTTGCCCCTCATCGATGCTCACTGGTATCAGTTTCCTCCCCTCAACCCCCTCTGGTACAACCTGGTATGCTTCTTCAACATGACAACCGCCTTCATCTCCATCACCGGCAACCTGACCGTCATCTACATCTTCATGACCACCAAGGGTCTCAGATCTCCGTCCAACTACTATGTGGTGTCCCTGGCTGTTTCTGACTTCACCATGATGTTCTGCATGTGCCCCCCTCTGGTTGTCAATAGTTACTACCAAACCTGGGTGTTCGGACCCACTAACTGTTGGATCTATGCTGCCATTGGTTCACTCACAGGTTGCGTGTCCATCTCCAACATGTGCCTCATCACCTCAGACCGATACAACGTCATTGTCAAGGTAAGTACACGCTCACACACACACACACACACACACACACACACACACACACACACACACGCACGCACGCACGCACGCACGCACACGTGCCATACATACGTACACAAGGATTTGCATATACAGTACAAAGTTAGTTTACCCATTGCTGGTGAGTCACAACTGTATTATATTCAGTAACTCCTACTTGTTCCGAGAAAACTTGACTATTAGTACAAACTTAACGCTTTACTGAGACATAGAAGGTAGAGCACAGTTCAGGGATGCAGAGTGTAATGTGGCGTTTACTTGACAGGGTCTGGGAGGCACTCCACTCACTACGTCCCGGGCCTTGATCAACATCGTTATCGTATGGATCCTTGGTGCCTTCTGGACCTTTGTTCCATTCTTCGGCTGGGGTCGGTACGTTCCTGAGGGCAACATGACTGCCTGTGGTACGGACTACTTCTCTCACGACATTAGCAACCTTTCCTACGTGCATGTCTTCTCCTTGTATACCTATATCTTCCCTCTGTTCTACATCGTATTCTCATACTCGCACATCGTGAAGGCTGTGTCCGACCACGAGAAACAGATGAAGGAGCAGGCTAAGAAGATGGGCGTTAAGTCCCTCCGTAGTGACAAGGAAGCCATGAAAAAGTCCAACGACTGCAAGCTGGCCAAAGTGGCTCTCATGACCGTCTCTCTTTGGTTCATGGCTTGGACTCCCTACTTCATCATCAACTTTGCCGGTTTCTGGCACCCATCCATCGTCACTCCTCTTTTCTCCATCTGGGGTTCAGTGTTCGCTAAGGCCAACACTATCTACAACCCCATCGTCTATGCCATTAGTCATCCCAAGTACAAGACAGCTCTATACCAGAAGATGCCATTCCTGCAATGCCAGGGTGGCGCAGACGAGGACGACTCCAAGTCTGGTGCTTCCACCAACACAAGCGCCGAAGAGAAGGCTTAGAAACCTGGTTAAAGTACCTGCGATATTTGGCTACGAAAATCCTTTGACCAACGAACGCTACGACACGCACGCTCCCGAGTCATCTTCCTACGTCATGTAAGAAGAATAGTTTATTTTTGTGACTTCCTTAGTAACATTCAGTTTACTAAGGAAGGGAATGTCGACATTCTTTACTTCGAAAATATCCGATAACGAGTTTATATATTTTGTGTTGTTGTACTTTTCTGTGTGAGGTCAACAAACAATATTCCTCAGCCTGAATAAACCCAGCAATGCCACCATCTTGTTACTCATTATACCAATGAGAGAGAGAGAGAGAGAGAGAGAGAGAGAGAGAGAGAGAGAGAATGAAGCATTGCGGCGATAAGAGGGAGAATAAAGGGAGTCACTGAGAGGAGTGGGGTTGATGGGACGAAAAACTATTGACTTCACTCGTCCATAAATATTCTATGTAGCGGTTTCCCTCCACATGTGAGAACTGTACTCCACACTGAGACGAATAAGACTTCTATATAATGTCAGCAATTGTGTTGAATTAAGGCACGAAGCTTGATCAGCATTGGTAACCTCTGGGAAGCTGATTTTGCAAGAGAAGTATATTATTTCCAAGATAAATTATTATGGAAAAATGACACTGTGGATATAGGGGTGATGAAGGTTTGGGGTGTGAAGTGTGTGTGTATGTGTGTGTGTTACGTGAATTCAGGTTCATCAAGGGCCATGTAGAATCACTAAACCATTCAGAGTCATCAATGCCACATCAGATCCAATAAGGCCCATCACATCCATTTCGGCCTGGTCTGGTTAGTTCAGGTCAGTTTACAGAAATTCAGGTCCAGTTAAGCATATCCCTGGACAGTTAGATCCATCCAGACCTAATTAAGACTATTCAAGGCCTTTACGTTCATTCCTATCAATTTGGGTTGTCACATTGATTCGGTCAGATCAGCTTAGATCCATTCTTTTCATTCTACTTCATTTCATTCATGTCCAGACTCAAGATTACTTCAGGCTATCTCAGTCATTTTAGTTTTTCGGGTTGTTTCAGGTTTATTAGGTCGATTTATATCAATAAGGATCGATTCAGGCGATGCCTATGAATAGTTGTGCCAATATGTCGAACTTGTAGCTGATTATATAGTAGTCGTAATTGAGCTGTAGTATATCGTTAGTAGATTTGTGAGATAACCTCAGTTCACTTGTGGTCGATGTTCCCTGCCTGCCCTTGTGAGAAGGGAATGCTATGTCGTTTCCTACTCTATGAGCTTGGCTCAACTTCTAGATTTTATCTATGCTCCTAGCTACTATTTGTGATTTTAGAGTCCTGACACCAAAACTCAGTTCTGTTAGCGTGATGTTTTTTAAGTCTGGCATTTCAGGTCTTTCAGTTCCTTTTTAGGTTCCTTTGGGTTTATGTACTTACTTCAGATCATACAAATTGCATCACGTCATTCCCATGGAGGCGTGTGCCAAAAGTCCGTCATAATGGTGCAATGGTTTTTCAGGTGTGCTGATGCAGGTCTTTCAGGACTGGTTGGGCTGGGTGACGGCGAATGGACGGTATACATTTGCGAGCACGGTAGGGGAATGGATATCTCATGAATATGGGTGTTGTAGGCTAGATGGTAGTTGATGCAGTCAGCGTCAGTGCATGGGTGGATGGGATGACTGGATGAGTAATGGCGGGATAGCTGGGAAAGCAATGAGTGGTGAGGCATTCTGGGGGACGTATGCCCTATGAAGATGAGTTTTGTAGGTAGACTGGTGAGTCGCAAGTTAAAATGGGGAGGAGGGACAAAAGTGGGTGAATAGAGCAGTGAGATAGATGGATTGTGCTAAAAACTACACGGGATGGTGGAATAGGGCGGGACAACAATACCCACGATGAAAACAGGCATTGCATGGAAAGCGCTTTGACGGTTGCAACAAACTTCTGTTGAACGTTCGATGTGACAGCTCAGAAACTAGAATAGCACTCAGCAGAGCGTATACCTCCGCCAAGGCCCAACATGCAGCTGGAAAAAGACTACCCCCCTATGAAAGCATATTTATATCTGCTAGATCCGGAATTTTATATGGTTCCGCGCCAAACTGTACACGTTCGTAGATACCAACATCCTAAAAATGCCTGATTTTTTTTCAAGATCCATGCAATATTCACTGGAAAATTTACGAAAATGTCGAAAAACACCCTATCTCGCAATTATAAAGAAAGTGAAAAAAAAATCCTGGATCCGCACCTTTATCCGGATCCGCACCAAAATTTAATGGCGTCTATTCTGGGCCAAGGCCCATTCTTCTACCAAATTTCGTTGAAATTCGTCCAGTAGTTTTTGTGTAATCTTGCTCACAAACCAACCAACCAACAAACAAACGGACAGGGGTGAAAACATAACCTCCTTGGCGGAAGTAAAAAGGGTGGGGTGGCTGAAGAGTAAGCAGGACGGACGGAGCTTTGGTCGGTGGTGGTGAGGGGAGGGGGGCATAATGACCGTTGTGTGTTGGCAGGCATTGTCGTTGTGATGGTTTAACACAAAGCTGAGAAAAATCGCGTAATAGTAGCAAAATAGACAGATGAGCAAATAAATAAACAATACTTAATCAAACTGACTATGTTAAACCATCACAACGACAATGCCTGCCAACACACAACGGTCATTATCCCCCCCCCTTACCACCACTCCCTTAGTCCGTGATCCAGGGCCCGGCAGGTTTACTCCGTGAGTACCCAAACTGGGCCCTGTTCAAATGCCGCGGTAAGCACAGCTGGGGAGACAGGGGGGGTGTTCGGGACTCTCCTGCCAGATCGCGAGTTTTCATTGGCCCATCCATTCCGCCATTTTTCTTCCAGCAGCCAATCAAAATAAAGGGTTTATTTCAACATATAAACACACAGTATGTCCGCCATTTCCTCGCGGGAGGTAGGAGTTGTGCCGATGTGCGGTATATTTCATCCTGTTTAATAGGTTAGTACGCAAAATAACTAAACTTCCTTATATGTATTGAGAGATAAAGACAGCAGGTACGTGATGCAATAACTGTATTTTATTGGCAGTGCTGTTTTCATTGCTAAAAGTGCACAAGAACTTTGCGGTACTGAGAAGAAAAATATTGTTTTGAGGCACGATGGATGAAATTTAGCATGCACATATCGATAATTATACCATCTGTGAGAGTGACTATGATTACTAACTATAGTAGTGACAAGGAGATATCTTCTGCTATGGGAAATAAGTCCAATGAAGAAGAAAGTAAGTGTTTTGAGCGATACCAGTGATAAAATTGTCAGTGACTGGAGTGTGCACGTGGTGGGTTGCCTTTGGTTGGGTGGTCAGCTGTCGTGTAAATGTTTTTTTATTGGAATGATTGAATTTTCCTTATATTTACAGGGAGATAAGTATTTCAGATAAGTGACTGTAAGAATTTAGGATGGCTGACGAAACTATTAGTGTGGAGGATTCGCAGTGTTCTGACAGTGAAAATCAGTATGACACTAGTGATGAGGAGCTGAGTGAATCAGGTGATGATTATTCAATTGTACTTTTAAGTTTGCCATAGGAAAGTACGGCTTTTGAGATTTCATATGGTGTATAGCCTAACAGTAGTAGGTTTGCAAAGCTAGAGTGTAGTGTAAGGGAAGTAATTAATTATGGTCATTAGCACCAAAATGTTTGTTCATCTCCACATCTGGCTACGGCTCACGATTTTATTTCCGGTGTGAGGGGGTTAATCAGTTTGATGAGTATTGTTTATTTATTTGCTCATTTATCTATTTTGCTACTATTAGGCGATTTTACTCAGCTGGTGAGACGACTCCTGTAGTAAAGGGGTTAATGACGGCAATATCTGACCCCTTCCAGTGTGAAAAATATAGCCTAAATTGAAGAAAATCGTTTGGAGATAGTAAGGGTTAACTAAAAAATAAAAGACGTCTTCGAATTCAAGTGGCTTTTTCAAAACTCTGTGAACAAAATCATTAAAAACAAACCAAACACGCGACGTTCTTATGCACCTCATGCGGAAATTGTCTTAGCTTTATATATTTATTTTAACAGGAAGGAGACTGTGCTGGTGGGGGACGCTTTCATTTGATGACACCAATATAACCACGAGTCTCCAGCGCCCAGTTATACAAATGTCCCTCTATTTCCTCCCTATCCCCCGACAGGAGGGTGGTGGACTGCAGGAGAGAGCAAGTTCTGCACTACTTTGGGTTCACACTTCAAATGAACCTGGGGCTATTACCGCTACTACTGTTACCACTACTACTGTTACCACTACTACTATTACCACTACTACTACTACTACTACTACGGCAAGGGCAAAGATAGAAGACTGCAAATTTTTCCATGTTTCTAGTTTATCCTGCGAAAACCTCAGATACGACTGGGGATTAGTTGTAAAGAAGTCGAAGAATCCCACTCGAGGTAAGAAGACGCCGTGTGCTAAAGGGATTACCACGGTTCTTTGCGCACATAAATGGTCTGACTCCACTCCTGCCTCTCAACCACGTTTCTCCGGCTTCTCTATTTGTTTACTCATTATTTATTTATTTTTACATAACTGTAACCTTGTGTTTTTATGTATTTTCACCAGAATTTGATCGTATTTCCATGATGATCCTTCCGTTGTTATTTCCATAAACTGATAGATGGACAGGCAGATAGACAGAGATGATAAAACAGCCTCGACCGTCGGTGGCATGAATATGGAAACTAAACCTGAATTTTGAAGTGCGGCGGATTCGAAGATAAGAACACGAAATGTTGATGGTCCATAGGTATTCTCGTCAGGTTAGGAGGAGGCTCTTCAGCACCTTGCGAGTTTATTCATGCATACGACTGATTAATATCCTGTTCGTTCTGATGCACAGTATAACGGTATTACAGTTACAGATACAGTATTAGGAACTAGAAAGTCAAAGGACACAAAATATATCGCTGAGGAAAGGGTACTAGAGGACCTGCTGAGTGGACGAGAATACTTGCTCTCAAATTATCCCCGGACCGCCGTCATCACGACGTCCATGAATACGGAGCCACCGTGTTGCTCAATAATGCACACCCAGCCGGGACCTGAGCAGTAAATTACCCGGCAGCTTATGCATATCACATCATCAGACGGAGGAACAAATGTTCCTCGCATACTGCCTCGCCTCGTTACTCACTTCTTCATGCATAGTTTTCTAGGTATTAACCTCCGTCCTATACACCCTCTTTTGTTTCTTACTTTTTTCTTTCTTTTTCCTATTTTTTTTGCACTCAGTTCTCTCGGATACAGCTGTTGCGAAATTTACTGTTCCAGCATTTTTGTACGTTCTGGCACTGCTCGTTTCTTTTCATTCGTGATTTTCCTTCCCTTCCTTCTCCATCCTATTCCCCTTCTCTCTCCCCTCCTTCCCAGGCCCCATCCTCCCTCCCGTGGCATAACTACCAGAGAAGCATGAGCCCCCCCCCCCCCCAACAATATACTGACGCCTCCCAGACGCCCATCCCCATTCAGCCCACATGGTTGACTTTGTAAACAAGTTTTCTGTTAATGGCAATAATAGAAGAACAAGCCGGTATAGGCGACAATGGCCTGCTCTAAGAGGACCAAGCTTTGTCAGCGACCGGAAGTGAGTTTGAGCATGAAAAGTCACTCCTGTATGGCGGTACCGAAGGACAATTTCCCACCCAAGAATCATGGCTCTGGGTCAGTAATCTTCGGATGATTTAGGCGATTTTCCACTGAAGTGCATTTGATGACATTTGACCCTTGACCTGGCAGATATAGGTCATCCATTTACCAAGCTCACTTGTAGTACTCATTAACGTCTATAAGCATGCAAAGTTTCATTCGATTCCATCCACCTACTGTGGAACTACGGAACTTGAAATTCACGGAATGGCCCACCAAACGCACGACTTCTAGGCGGTGCTGCCAGCGACTGTGAGTTTCGACATTAAATGTCATTTTCTTATGGAGGTACTCCAACATTCCACCCAAGAATCATGGCCCTGGCTTAATAATCTTCAGAGCCTGGGCATTTCACGCGAGCATTGTCGTGATTTTAGCTTTCTTCACTGTTTTTGCATTTGATGACCTTTGACCCCTGACTTGGCCAATGTAGCACACAGGTGTACAGTAGAAAAGTTGTAGTACAAGTCAAAGTCTAGAAGCATGCAAACTTTCATTCAATTCCATGGAGCTGCTGGGGAACAAGGGGGCTATTTCTGAAAATTGGCATTGGTTGCTAGAGACACTGAGGCCAATGTTCGCAGGGTTGCCACTCGAAAACTAGAGAGAGGAGATAAATCGATGGCAGACTTCCGATAGGGAGTGACCTCAGCATTACGCCTAAAGAAGTCAGAGGTTTCTATTACCATTTGTCAAAGCATGGGAAGTACGAAAAAAGCGGTTTTTCGGCCGCTGCTTGGCAACAAGTAGCTGCCTAGCAACCAAAACCTTGTTGAAACAACTTGGCCACAGGCTGGTCATTGTGTCCAAGTTTGGTCGGAATCGGTTAATTCTGAAGGGCTGATGTGCTTGCCACAATTAAACAAGAAAGAAAACGCAACTAACAATAAGGGCAGCACGGGAGCTGGTCAAAAGAAACCAAGCAAGAAAACGCGACTAACAATAAGGGCAACATGAACTGGCCAATTAAGCCATTCTAACACAAACACAAGAAAAGATAAATAAACCTACATTGTTTTCTATACACTGACGATTGCTTAAGGCTAAGCATTCTCTGTTTTGTGCCAGCTATGATGAATTTGTGCAGTTTAATAGTCATAATTACTGGAAACTCATCCATTTGGTAACTGTTACTTAAGGATCATTTTGAGTGAGCACCATAAACAGTATGTGATATTTTCTTTACATTAATGAAATATGCCTTGCAGTATACCTGTATCTAATGCCACAGTATTTGCATATTTTTGAATTACAGTGGATTTGGGATGTGTTATACTGTAATACCAATCGTAATTATAATGGCGTTTATTGTCAAGTTTCGTGCGATATTTTGGTGGGTACCAAAAGTAAGTGTAGTCATATACGGTATATATATATATATATATATCATCATCATCATCATCATCATCATCATCATCATCATCATCATCATCATCATCATTCATCATCATCATCATCATCATCATCATCATCATCATCATCAAAATCTGGACCTCCTTTCCAACCCTACGGTAAGGTGAGGAGTAGCAACGTCCAGACAGCCTAAGTTTGCCCAGTCCAATGGGCCACGCTTCCATTCACTAATCATTCAAGTCCCCGGAATCCTGGTTCTATCTGATACGCCAAAAACATTCACCACATTCTGTAGCTTCACATAAACGTATCCGATAGAGTCAATTCCGACGTGGTCACCTACCTTTACCATCCATCCACTCATCATCCAACCCTATGTTACCCCATGAGGAGCGTAGGAGCCCTGGGCTAGGCAAGTCGATCCTGACATTTAAGAGGAGAATGGCCAGCCTCACTCATTCCTGAGTGGCATTACGTGAGCGATAAACCCCAACCACCCCTTGGATATAAGCCTACACAGGCTCAATTCGATTAGAGCTCCTTAATTACCCACTAAACCACCAGGCGCCATAATTTGGTTATATTGTTACCACCCAGCGTAGTTGATGGTTCCCTGGTGTAAAGAAAACCATTTGGTATGTCACTCACTGTAGAGTCACCCTTAGACAGAAGGGAGAGAAAAGAATGAAGGAAAGAAAGACAAAAGAGGAAGGAAGAACGAGAGAAAAGGGCACAGGGCAGACGTTCAAAGCAGCACTACATTGAGTGAGTGGATGGTGAGCGTCCCCACCTACCACCACCTGCCTTTACATGGAGAGAGAGAGAGAGACGCATCATGCTGCCCCGCTCCTATCTACATCGACCTCACTCCCGCCAGCGGCGGTGGTAACATCTCTCCAGCAATTCCTTCTCCACCTGCCTCGGCCTTCGACCCGTCGAGGGGAGCCACCACAGGCACAGAGGAGTCGCCACGAGCGCAGACCATCACAGGAACCGTGAAATGGTACAGCGTGAAGGCGGGACACTGATTCATCAGGCGCCAGGACACTGGCGCCGATGTATTTGTACACCGTCTGAGGATCGCTGCTCCCACTTCACGGCGCCTCCGGCGCTCGTTAGGCGAGGGCGAGACGGTTGAATTCCGTCTCCACCAGACACCGAAGGGTCCCGAGGCTAGGGACGTCACCGGGCCGGGGGTTACCGCTGTGCAAGGCCCTGCCTATGCACGGCAGCGCCCCACGGCCCGGAGGCGCCGGCCTGGAGATCGCCGATGTACTGGTGGAGTGGGTACGATCGTCGCCATGTGCATTGCGACGGCGAAGGCATTCTGTGGATACGACAAGGCCGCAATGCTCGTTCTTCTTCCCCAGATATTCGAAAAGATCGGGCTGCCGTGCCTCTTTATCCCAAAGAGCTTCGCCCGTGATGCACAGACAGCCCCTCGTCTGGAGCGTCGTGCCGTCAAGCTGCAGCCTCCCAGACCCCGCACAACACCGCGGAAAAGGCTGCAGCTCGATGCTTCGCTCAACAGAGCGACTGCCTCCTCTACCACCACCTCTGCCGCACCTATGGACACCACCAGTACTGAGGACAGCACACCCGCTCACCACCTGCTGTCAGTAGCTAAGGAGAGGGCCGCTTCTCCTGCCTCCTCCATCCAGCAGGAAGAAGACCCTCCTCCCCCATCACCATCACCTGCTGCTGACGGCCCTTCTGCTGAGAGCCTCATGGACATCAGCCAACCTGCCACAACTGCTGAGGTTGCAGTGTCTTCCCCACCTCCAAAGAAGAGGAAAGGAAAGCGCCAGGGCAAACCTCCACCCATTGCCCAGCGCATTGCCAACGCCCTTCCTTCCATTGATCCTGCAACGGCCGCCCACCTTGCCTCGAGTAACGACACTGACCTCCACGAGACTCTGCTCGATCTCTTCACTCCAGCCGATTCTGACGACGCTTCAGCTCCCGATCTCTTCACTCCAGCCGATTCTGACGACGCTTCAGCTCCTCTCTACAGGCAACTGTACGTCGACCTGAGGGAGGCGTACATACCCCAATCCATCTCCACTAGCCTTGAGTCCCGCCTCTTCGATAGTCTTGCTGCAGATCCTCCGCGGTCTGCCGTCCTAAATTTTATCGTGACACGGCTGCTCTCACAAAGCCCCCAACAACTACATCGGTTTTGTAATAACCAAACTGAAACTTAACAAATTAATCACTGGTCTGGCCGAGATTTGAACTCAGGCCTTCACGCTTTACACGCGCTCACGTTACCACTGTGCCAAAGAGAGGATCCCCACTTTGTCTCTAGGCAACGCGGGCTTTTATACACCCCATTACATCACTCTTTTCTCCCCCTGGTGATTAATTTGGTCAGTTTCGAAGACACGTGGCACCGTAGCGCATTGGAGGCCACCAATGGGGGCGCTAGCGGACCACACCGGACATCTCATCCCCCCCCCCGGGATGTACGGCTGTCAGCTTCATATGACCCTCAAGGCCCTTGCCTCACATCCCACACCACTGCCAACCAATGTAATAACTGAAATGAAACATAAATAAATCACTCCTGGCTGAGACTCAATGTCAGGCCCTCGCGCTTGATACGCGAGCACGTTACCACCGAGCCAAAGAGAGGATCCCCTCTTTGCCTCTGGGCAACGTGGGCCTTTATACACCCCATTACAATTTTTCTCTTGCGTGCCCATGTTTGGACAACAACAACACTCCTGACCTTCCCCCTCCCTCCCACAATCCCCACGACGGCTAGCTATGCCACTGCCTTTCCCCCTTCCTCTTCATCCACCTCTCCTTCTTCCATCAACCTTGCGACTGGAAGGGCTCGAATCTTATTTTCGGACCGGTCAAACTTTTGGGCTTAGTTTCCCCCCTAGTCCCAGTTCAGTCAACACTGATGAGTTGGGGTCGTATTCTGCTGGAAAGATTTGGAGTTGGCAAAAACCGATAGCATGCATTAATGAACCACGTGCAATCGATAGGTGTTAATCCTAAGCCTTCTCCTTCCCTGCCTTTTGCTGTGCAAGAAAGGAGGGAGCCCGGGATATGATGGTTTCAGGCCGGTCAGACTAGTGGACACGTTTGTACTGGTGTTGCTTGCCGACGGTGTGTAGAATGATTTCGCTTTCTCTCATACTCGTATAGTTTAGTCCTCTCTCCCATGTCTCATTAGCCCCTTCAAGCCATGACATTTGTTTCATTCTTTCTCTCTCCAAACGATTTTACTCGCGCAATGATTGATTTTTCGAACTAGTGGGGTTATATACACCCTTCAGTAACCCATTCACTTAGATTAATAAAATCGTCAGGCTGTAGCAAAAATAGGCTAAAATATATGACTCCAGATGGAAGTTAATCACCTTGGGTGTGTCTTTCCATTGTATTCTATGGGTCTAGGTGGCATAGGAAGCTTCTTAGCACCTTTTCCTTATGGATTTATTTAGCTCATTACACATTAGCATTCTCCCGTATGCTGTGTCATTTTAAATTACGTAGTTTACATCAGTAACATAAAAAAGGATACTGAGGTGCAATCCGCAGAGTGAATTGCTTAAGAAAATGTGTTATGAAATATCCAGTACCACTTAGAATACGACCCTACAAAATAAACAAATAAAAATAAAATAAATCCGTGGCAAACTGTCAAATGGTTGAAGGGAATCAAGGCCTACTCACACTTCAGATTTCGGGTTTCCAGAGTTCTGTTAGTGTGTTTTACTTATTTATTCTTGCTACCTCCAAACACTTTTGCTAAATTTGGAGAGATCAATTGTTGCGGCGGAATTAGAAATTTTACATTAATCCCTTCACACTCAGATTTTCTCTCTAAGCTGAAATAAATCCTCAACACACAGAAAGAAGAGAATAAAAAAAAAACTATCATTGGTCTGAACTGGTTCATTTACAAAGACGAATTCTGATGAAGGAATGGAATTAATGCTTATCAATTGCACGAAGCTCTTTACTCCGGACAGTCCGTTTTTGGGCTCGGTATTTCATTACAGCACGATGCGCAACCAACGAATTTGCGGCCAGATTCCAAGTTGTACTGCTGGGGGACAACACATAGGGAAAACTAACTTTGCCTAATTGCCTGAGCCAAGACTGAAATGGTTGTAAGCATTAACCCTGTTGATACGGTGACGATTTTTTTTTTTTTTAATTCTTGATATTACCAGACATTTTACTCGGCTTAGAAGAGTGTTGTCTTAGTGTTGTACAGATTGACGAAGGCTATGTCTAACCCGTCCAGTATGAACAGTGTGTGTGTGTGTGTATTACGCAGCATGCCGTCTCTCTCTCTTTCCCTCATCTATCTGTCTACCTACCTATCTGTTTATCTATCTATATCTATATATATATGTAAAACTATATTTATTATATAAAACTATATATATATATATATATATATATATATATATATATACTTACCATACTTACCTATCTATCTATATCTCCCTTCGTTATTTAATATCCTTCGGGGCGATAGATCAAGCAGTGTTAAGACTCACTGATATAACGTGACCCTTTCCCCATTAATATCCCAGCAGTCAATCATCTCTTGGTCCTCTCCTGCTCTGCCAGCCTCAAAGTCAAAATGATATATAATAAGACGAAGTGAAAGAAAGGCAGAGATAGGGGGACAGTCAGGAGGGTAAAAGGATAGAAAGAATGGAAATGGTGAAATGAAAGTGTTGTGGAGGGAGCAGGCAGATAGTGCGGTATGATAGGAAAGATGAGATAGATGGATATGGAAGGTGAGGCGGAGGCACTGTGGAAAAGAATGCCATGAAGGATAGATGAGATTAAGTATGAAAGGAGAATAAATAAGATTATTGCGGTAGTTCTTTACTTATACATCTAGAATAAGCCCTTTTATAAAGTTCATGTTAACTTGTTTTTGATCCGGTTTCCTCTAGACTATTTTATTTAGCACAAGAAAGACTTTTAACCCAAAGAAGTTTCAAAACTCTATTAGCCTCACTACTACCGCCAGACGGTTTTATTTACCTCAGTCAGAAGGATATCACGTGCTGAAGGGAATGAAGAGAATTTGTAGACACTAAGGCTTCATTATTATCTCTTTTCGGACTTTTGTTTTCAAGTTCGCAGTAAATATGGACAAAATCGTCTATAATATTTCAACAATTACCTCTAAACATGATTCGTTATTTCCTTCATATTACAGCAACATCTGTATTAAAAAAAAAAATGCGATATACTGGAACGCATCCCTGACTTTATAATGATAACTGCCCATCACACCTATTATTTCACCCAATCCTTTCCCTCACTTCCCCTCCCTCCTCCCTCCTTTCCTGCCCTCCCTCCCCACCTTCCCACCCACTTAACCAGTCTCTCACAGTTTCTTTTCTTGTCTAGCATACTTGTAGCCTATCTAGAAACTGGGACCTGGATTGTAAATTCGACGTTTGTGCGTCGTAGCCTGGTTGAAGACAGACTTAAGAGCCCCATACATGGTCAGTCATGACTGTGCAGTCATGATGATTGTCTAATAACTGGCTTTGACTATACACTAGTAATGAGACTATGCAATGTTCACTTATCGTGTGTGGCGCGTCCAGTTAAGATGGGTACCGAGCCCGCATGTATAGCAATAATTCTTGCCCTACAGGCCATGGAACGCAAGAAAAGTGTAGGTGAAGGAAGGTTCAAGAAAAAAACAAAATTCACACACTAGGCCCTTCTACGTAACCATAACTGAACAAGCATTCCCACACACACCACCAGGCATGAATGCATAATATTTACGACTGACGAGAAAATATCAAACCGAGTTGGAGTACCTTCAGTTATTTGCGTACGCTTTCAGTCACGCCCACACACCATGATTGCGCATCATAATTAATTAGGTATGCAGCCCTCAAAATATGTCATCCCTAATGACCCTTATATAGCTGACAGACATAACTCTTAACCTTTTTCTTTTTCTTCCTCTCCTCACCTATCCCCCCCACCCCCTTCCCACCATCCCACCCTACTTCTCACACCGCTCAATTCCTCCCCATACCTTTTCCAAACTTATCATCCCCCCCCTCCCTCTCACACCCTCCTTCCCTCCCTCAACCTTCCCATCCTCTTACCTCCGTCTCACACCTTCCTCTCCCCTCTTCCCCCTCTCCCTGCCCCTCACAGCTCCTTTATAATTCACTCAGACAGTCACACTTCTCGCCACTCGCTTGCCAGTCCTCGCCGCCCTCACTGGCAAACGACGATGTGGTACAACTTGCTGACGACGATGGCGGTGCTTTCGTCCTCCTCCCGTGCCAGCGGTGGAGGAGGAGGGTGGACGAGGCAGACGGAGTTGGAGGTGGAGGTGGGGCAGGTGGTGGAGCAGGTAGTGGGGGAGTACCTGGATGGATGTCACCTGGTTTTGATCACCGCTAACTCGCGTTCACCTATCTTCATACGGATGGTCAGGTGAGAGAGAGAGAGAGAGAGAGAGGATGATAGACAGATGGAAAGATAGATAGGTAGGTAGGTAGAGAGAGAGAGCGTAAAATTATCATTATCTCCATTATCGTTATCCTAATTCCAACTTGTACAAATAAATGGGCGGGGAGTGCTAAGTGGTATCCAAAAATATATTCAGGAAAAATAAGTTACCAACTGGAAATAGAACAAACTCAGTGCTTCATCCTTACAGAGAAATATTTATTGATCAATTGTCTTTCTTCACGCTCTCACTAGCTATAAAAAAAAAAAAATCCTAGCCAAACTTAATCTAACCCAATTTAATGTAATCTAGTTTCTCACAACAGGACTCTGTGGTGGAGTAACAAACCCAGTATGGTAGTGGATGTGACCGAGTTCCTTACCACTACCACCACCACAAAGAACACCACCACATCACATCTGCCACAACCAAAAGGAACACCGCAAGCACAGAAAACAACACCACAGCCATCACCACCACCGCCACACAGCCACCAGCACTCCGAGACGCTGAAACACTTTTCCGAGGGTGATCCGAAGCTCGGTTGTCGGGCCTTCATCCTGGACTTTAACTCGGTCGCCGCCTTCTCCACGCACCCCATCCTGTGAGTATCGCCAGAGGAAACATATATAGGGTGTCCCGGAGACGTGTAGATTTCAGGAGCTTATTCATGGGGTAATTTTAAGTACATTAAAAAAAAATGTTATATCAACACAGAAAAAGTTATGCCACAGATTTCTCAAAGTCAGTCCAAGTATACTCCTGAAGGTTCTCACATATTTCCTAGGGCATCCTGAGTTTACAGCAGTATATTAGTTCACTCCGAGTGTGTGTGTGTGTTTTGATTAATCGGATAGTTTTTTTTCTCTCTCTGTTCATTATACATTTTTATTGTACTATTTATCGCGTGTACAGCATATCATAAGACAAATTACGTTGTCGCTAACCCCTCTAAGTAAAAGCACGGTTTTGCTGAGTCGCTCCGTTTTCGTGGTCAGGTCACAGCGTTGTGGCCGTCAGTTAGGTTAGATTTGCCGGGTAGGTTTTAATAGTAACTAGCCACGGATTTCAAAGAGCTCAAAAATGCTTCTACAGTAGGTTGCATCTCGTGGGAGCTATTTCGTGAAACAAATCATTCTGACGATAATTATGATGCTAGAAGGATCGTAACTGTCTACCTTTTATTCTGGCAGTTTACAAAGAAGCAGACTTTGAAGTTTTTTTATTTCATTTGCTTTTTATAAACCAGTTTATGATTTTTTAAATAAAAGTACCTTATTCTCAAGCTACTGTTATCACTGGTGATCTGAAAAAAGTAAGAGGGGGTGGAGGGCGCAGGAAGAAATCAGCGAAATCATTGAATAAGAAGCATAAAACAATAGTTTCCAAAAAATCCGAGCCAAATATTTAACTATATGATTGTTTAATTTTGTCATTAATTGTAATTCGGCTTTAAACAGTCCACCTTCACAGTGTCTGTTTACATTCACCTGATGTCAGGAGTAATCACTCCTTCATTTGGCCGTTACTTAGTTCGCGTTTGGTAAAGATCGTAGGAAGTCAGTGTCAGGACCGTTTAATGCCAGGAAGAAAAAGAATTCAAAGTTAGAACGGAATGATTCTGGGCATTGGGCTCAATGATGCCTAAGTTAAAACCCAAGCTTTGGACCAAGGGATGTCAAGATTAAAGTCCTGAGATGCCAAAGTTAGGGTATCAGGATTAAAACCAAAAGCTACCGAAGTTAAGATCGAATGATGATTTCGCTGTCAGTTTATGTCACTTTAGGACTGTCAAATCCACACCTAACCGTTCTTTCTCGCTGGCTGTCATTTCCTTAAAGCAGTAGATTCCTGCCGGCTCTTCTGTTTCTCAGTCCTTGAAATTTACAAATCAGTCTTGTGAAGCCGAGGCAAACTATATGGAAATTTTTTTTGGCGACAGGCCGTTTATTTTGCAATCATTTACCCTGGATACACTAGACTGGTTGCTAACTTCCATGAAGAGAGAAGCAGAAGTGGCGAGAGATTTTACTGCCGTTCGCACATCTCGAGTATGATAACATCATATACATTCAGTTATTTAGTACCTGGATGAATGACCTTGAACGTTCCAGGCATGCCGCACATTTAATACGGTGATGTCTTTTTTCCTCTCGCTCTTTAGTCTTGCTTCTTACGAGATTTTTCGAACTGGAGTTAGATATGGCCTTAATTAACCCTCTTGCTGCTTGGGTAATCTCTGACGCAAAATATAATCGTCTGGTGTAGCAAGGTTAGAATGAGACACTTTTGCTGCTTGGGTAATCTCTGACGCAAAATATAATCGCCTGGTGTAGCATGGTTAAAATGAGACCATCGTAGTGAAGGGAGTTACTAAGACTTCTTTGACTGCTCCTTAGAGTTGATAAGGTACAGAATTTCTAATAGGAAAAATCGATACTAATCACTGATTCTTGATCGACATGCATGTCTCAGTGGAATGAAGAAGGTCTTTTTAAAAAAAATCTCTGTGATACAGAACACAAGAATATACTGTAATTCACAAACCACCTTTTGATGACAAGATTTTGCTGTGATTCATCATTTTTACTATAGTAAGCTTTATCAGGTAAGTGTTAAAGCAAGGTAGAGCGAATCATTGCGTCAGCGATAGTTTTCTAGTCAGAAGGTATTTTCGTATCAATACTGTCGGTGTTTCTTGAATACACACTATTTACTTTAACTCACTAAGCTTTAACAATGGACTAACATCAGAATCCTGGACACGAAGAAGTGTTACGAAAAAGATGTAGCTAAAGCCGCAGTATTGTCACATTCTGCCGTTGTGCTAAGGGAAATAAGCTGTAAACAGACGAACATTTCCGCCAAGTAATGACGGACGAACAACAGTCAACAGTTACAAATTCAACAGAAATCAGAGAAGAAAAGCAATACGAAGCAAACTGTAAAGGCATACACAGGCGTCGAGACACAGTTCGGTGTACACTTTCTTCATGTTTACCACCGCCAGCATCATCATCATAATAATATCATCATCATCATCATAATCATCTGGTCGACACAGCACACGAAACAGTCCGAGGTAAATATGGCACTGGATAATTCATTATACTGTGTGTGTGTGTGTGTGTGTGTGTGTGTGTGTGTGTGTGTGTGTGTGTGTGTTTATGGATATTGTACATTCTAAAACAGATTGCGTGTATCATTTGTGATCTAGATACATGTTCATTACAAATGTTAAACAGTAGCACTAATCACAGTCATAGAACTTCCTTGTCTCTGGTTAGACTTTCTGGTAGGAAATATAATCATATTTCCATTAGTCAGTAAAATGTATATGTTTATCCAGCAATGGTAGAAATGCATACTGTACCAACTAGTGTAATCATAACGCAGAGAAAGAGAGAGAGAGAGAGAGAGAGAGAATGGGGGGCTGGAGTGAGACACACACACACACACACACACACACACACACACACACACGAGTGAGTGTGGACGATGCACAAGAACACCGATGGACAGGTGTGTGATGAAGATGCTGCTGGATGTAAATGCATTAAGGCAAATACCAGCTGGGGTAACTAACCAGTTCATTAGTGATAGCACGAGTAATAGTAAGACTCAGTTTATTATCACCTGACGGAGCTAGGCCACTTCCAGACCTCGAACATTATGGTGGTGTTGCTTGAAATTCGACGAGCCTAGTATTAAGGTAGGAATAAGTCTCCTCGGTTACTAGTCAAACAGACCCTCTAATCTGACGACAGCTGAAAGGCGTTAAGGATCTTCGTCAGATTTAAAAAGAAAAAAAAAACATGGATTTGGGGAAAGGAAGAACGTGGAGGGTGGCAGAGAAGTGGTAAATGTTAAGTCAACAGTAAAATAGGTATAGCTAGCAAAAATACCAAGAAAGAATGATACAAGTGAGAACTTGACCTGGTGGCAATACATGAAAATCGAACCTGGCGCATTGCAGGGCTGTTACTCCAACTGGGTCGCTCCATCCACCAGACCGCTGGGTTACTTGTGGAAAAAGGGCTTAGGACACCGTGCAATAATGGCAGCGGCACGTGAAGTGGGTGATTAACTGAGTGGAAAATATATAACGGCGTTTCTCAGTACCAGTAGAGCTGTTGCTGCCGTTAGAGGATTGATGGTTAAAGTGTTAGGCCCTGTAAAGTTTTTTTTATAACTTAACTGATTAAAATTCCTTGACGTGGGCAGGAATTAGAATTGGTATACGTAGGACACTGATAATTACCTCTACTTACTCATGAATAAATACGTAGTCTGCATCACGAAAAGAGGAGGCCGGAGTCGGGGGTTAGAGGTGGTGGTAGGGTTTGCTTGGAGGATGGAATTGAGTGGTTGGGGCTGGAGGGTGGTAGGATTGAGAGGCTGGGATGGAAGGTGGTGCAGTTGGATGGGGGATTACAGATGGCGGGAGGGTTTGCAAAGGGTTGTGATGGTGGGCGTGGTTATAGGGGTTTGGGTTTGGCTGGGGAGTGGGGGTGGTGGTGGTGGTGGGAGGCTTTGGGAGGTGTTATTAACCCGTTTACAGATTTCCAAGGGCTTAATCCCATCAGTTCGGGGAGATCATTCTCATCTTACTGTTTTTCCAACTTTCAGTTTTATAGGGCTATGTAGAGCACGCCAGCGGTGAAGAAGGTTGATGATAAAGGTATTACCCTCATGTTCGAAAAGTTTCTCTTTAGTTGAGTAAAATCGTCTGAAAATAGCAATGACGAAATACAAATGGCATCTTAGTGCTGAAGGAGTTAAACAATCTATTAAAGCCTCTTTCCTGACTGCTTTGCCTATAGCTGTCTTCAACTCACAGAAATTAGATATCATAGTCATCGTCCTCTCCATAACTGGCAACCTCGAAAAGAGCTTTACGTTTACTGCTGTTTGTTTTCTTTTATCGTCCTTTGTATCCAGTGGTCATTTAATCATACCATACATTATTCAAGCCCACGGACTTCTGACCTCACCTCACAGGCCTAACAGTCTGCTCATATCATTCCTTGTCTGTGAGATGAGGTCAGGGTTCCGGGGGCCTGAGTGATAAGCCTATTGTACTTTGGTAAACTCTCATTTTTTTATGTGGAACTTTTTGGAGACTTTGAGCCGCTTTTTGATGAGTACTTCATTTTACCATGTTCTCGTGTACAAAGGTTGCGTAATGGTGACGGTTTATTTGTCTTGTTCTGGAGAGAGAGAGAGAGAGAAGGAAGGGTTGGTTTGTGAAGAGGAAGAAAAGAGAGGAGAGAAGGAAGGAAGGACTGGTAATGAGGTTGTCTAGTCTTGGAAGAGAGGAGGGAAAATGGGAGAGACAATGGGAAGAGAAGAGACATAAGACGTAAGGAGAGAAGGGGTAGTGAGATAGAATGGCTTAAGAAAGGAGAGAGAGATGAAAACGGAGTTAATAGAACTGTGTGAGAATGAGAAGGGAAAGGTAGAAGAGAAGGGAGTTTAGGGAAATGGTGTAAGAACGGAGGATCAGAGAGAGAGTGCGATATCACCCATCTCGAAGCCTACTTCCCATGGCAGTACAAAGATTATATTAGCCACTCCATATGAAAGTGTTTTTTATGTATTACCCAGTACTTTGTATGGCAAAATACACCCAGGATATCCGACAGTACAGGGTGTGGTCCATATATAACGTTCCTCTTCTATTCCGCCCGGCGATTTCTTGTGTCTTGTGGGAAAGGCTCAGCCAGCTTTAACAGTGTCTGCCTTTATGCTTTTATTCATTCCATACTGCAGCCGCCACACAGTAGCAGACTGAGCCGTTCCTCCAACAAAGAAGATATCGTCAGGTGAGCATCATTCCCTGACCACCCTCTATACTACCAGCGTTCATTACCACAGATCACCACAGGAGATCATCACAGACCATTACTGCGGTATTTTACATCAGAATATTACCCTTATTGTAAACGGTAACAGCTAATCCTATTTCACCCCCGGAAAGTATTGGGACCCGGGGGTAGG
>JAGKTI010000646.1:51028-61683 GCA_018397915.1 Birgus latro | reverse complement strand
TCCTGAGCTTATTTTCGCGTGGTTGGCGCGAAATCTGAAAAAACAAATTCAGTTGTAAAAAAATCTAATTGGTTATGGAGCCCCTCCCAAAGTCCTCTTTTTCGCTTTTGGGATATAATTCTCATAAAACTGAATACCAGAATAAGTGACAACCATATGAACATGATAAAAATTAAATAAATGGATCACCAACCTGAAAAATTATGCTGCAGTGCATTCTGTACACTACAGCGGGGTTCCGAGGCTGGGGCCTGAGCACCCGCACTGCCGCACCATCTTCCTCCCCCACTTCCATAATCGCTGACGCCTCCAGTTCCTCCTCCACAGCTCTCGATATCTTGCACTGTTTCGAAGCCTTCAAACTCTTGAACATCATCTTCATTGTCGTCAAAGTTTAATTCTTGAATCACATTAAGAACTTGCCTGTTTTTGTTGTCGACTGAAGTAGCGTAACGGGTGATGAGTGCCTGCCTGTTCACGAGCTTTCATCTTCTCATTGTATTTCTCCTGGTATTCGTGATTAATCTGCTATAATAAGCCTAGCATTTTCTTCCTTTTATCAACACATTCTTCAGTGTCCATTAACTGTTCACGAAGGTTTTCACATGATCAAAAAAATACCGAAGGTTTTCGCATGATCACAAAAATACTGAAAGTTGACGAGTTGTTACTTGTATTTCTGGCACCTCATTGTCACATTCAGCTTTCTCATTTTCCTCATCGTCATCATCTTCCAACATCTCAGTGCTTTGTTCATTTGTTTTCTCGGTGATTAATTCCTGCATCCGTTCCTCGTTGACTTCACTAAATCCTGGCTGCCTCCGCGGTATCCCTGAACAACACACAGTGTCAATTTATTTATTTATTTATTTATTTATTACGAGTTGAAAGAGAAATGGTGCCCAGGCATGGCGTATTGTAGCTGTTGTTATCTGATTCCAGGCAGACGCAAGAAAATCTACAGCTTGACGAATACTGAAACGTTTCCAGAAGATTTTAACAGACAACCTCGGCTTGCGTGGTGACTGGGGAGGCTGGTGGAGATCGTGAAGCGTCTGATATGTTGCCTGGTGTGTAGGCCGGGTGGGCAGGAGAGGCAGGGGGTGAAGCCTCTGGTTCACCCTCGTTTTCACTGACTTCAACTTGAATTTAAGTTCTTCCTGACTGTCTGTTTCATCCCTTAGTTTGTCAAAAACTTGTCTGTAAAATATTAGTTTAAAGCTGCCGTCACACTGGACCAAAAGTGGCTAACATGCGACCAGCTTTTGCGAGGCAAAACGGCTAGCGGACTCGAGTGTCCGTCACACTCGTATGTTCTTGCGAGCCGAAACGGCTAACAGTGTCGTCTGCCTTGGCGCCCCGTGGACATTTGTAAGCAAACCACCACAGAGTACCCACTCCCTTTTCCTCAGTTTCTGTAACCGCTTCACGTACTTTAGCAACTCCAGAGCCACAAAGCAGTCTACTAGAGTTTTCCTTGCTGCAGGATCCATATCGAAATCTGATTTCTACTTGTTGTTTGGAGACAAAGCAGACGGCCTCCGCGGCTGGTCACCGAGTGTTCGAATATTTATTGCAGGTTACAAGAAAAAAAATAAAAATGAATAAAAACCACAAGAATTAAATTGTATTTACTTAACAAATTTCGTCTAAGTTTTCTTCTATGAATAACAATATTTTCTCACCGATTACAAAATAAACATAGGCTCATTTGAGTTCCAATCCCACCATCAAGCTGTGAGCGAGAATTGTTATCCACTTCGCCTCGCAAGCGAAATCTCGCTCACCGTGTCAGTTTGGCTAGCGGCTCGCAAAACTGGCTCGCATGCCAGTTTTGTGCAAGTGTGACAGCAGCTTAACATTGGCAGTTAATTCCTGGTCAAGGGGCTGGATTTTGGAGGTTGTGTTCGGTGGTAAGAAGCACACATGAACATTAGGGTGACGACCACCCAAATATTTAGCGTGTCCTGGAGCATCTTCGAGGAAATGTAAAACTTTGAAAGCAGGGTTCTTGCTTTCACAGAAAGCCTTGGCGTCCTCAACAAAATGCTTATCGAACCAGTCGACCGACAGAGTAGCGGTCATATATCCTTTCTTGTTGCTTCGTCAGTAAACATTAAGTTATCCATATCACAGTTCCTGTAGGCCCTTGGCTTGGCAGCACGGTAGATAATAAGAGGTTTCATTTTGTGCGTGTCTGATGCATTGGTTGTCAGCAAAACACTGAGTCTGTCCTTTGACATCTTTACCCCTTCTGCCTGCTTCTTATCTTGGGAAATAAATGTTCCCCTGGGTGATCTCTTCCAATAAAGTCTAGTTTCGTCACAGGTATAGATTTGATCTAATGGTGTATCCACCCCCTTCTATTATTTTATGTGCCACCTCTGGATAAGATGAAGCAGCTACTTCATCGGCAGAAGCAATCTCCACCTGATGCACAGCAAACTTAACTCCACATCGAGCCTTAAAATTACCAAGCCATCCCTTTGAAGCTAAGAATGTGGGTTTTCTTTTTGCAAATGGCTTCATATCCGAGTCTCACCGTAGGTTCACTAGCATTTCCGTTCTCTTTGGCTCGACGTGAAATCCACTTCATAAAGTAATGTCATCACAATCACTTTTTTTTTTCTCCGACTTCCCGCACCTCTCGTCGCTCCTCCACCACCGGACCCGAAATATTTCTTTGCCAAACACAATGACCTCTTTATTTCATCTTTCTTTTTACGAATGGTACGCACGGTAGATTCTGGACACATTTTCCTAACAGTATCAGCAGTTGTCATGCCACTTTCAATCATTTCAATGAACTTCTTATCCTCTACTGAATACTTTTTCTTCACACCAACTTGATACTCACGACGTTCTTTTGCTCTTCTTGCCTCCATCCTTTGAACTTTCCGTATTTCACCGTCACCACTATTACCTGGTCCTCCAATGAATGAGGAAGCCACAATACAATAAAGGTAGACCACACGAGAACAATAGTGGGAGGCGAACCCGCACCCACCAGCGTCTCGCACGCTGGTGGGCGCGGGTTCACCTCCCGTCAAGGTTGTAAAAACTTTGGGAAGCGTTCACCAAGCTACTGACCACTTTGGCGGTCACAAGGGGTGCTGTGGTTGAACCAGTGTCGCATACTAGTATGCTTGCACTCAGTCAGCTTAAGGCGGGCCGATTACACTTGGTTCACAGACTACACACACATCCAGAGCCACTACAACACAACACTTACACTCACAAGCACTTCTCACCCTACCCTACATACGGTCTCTATCAGACAGCCTAAGCCACTGGGTAGAGATACATGGCTTGTATCGTCCCTGCTTCGGTAGGGATAGGGCGGTCCTGCAGTGGACCTCAACGGCTGATGACGACGACGACGATATATTAGATGCCGTGTCGCGCTTTGCTGTATAGGGCTGATGTACGTCAATAGCTGCGCTGTATAGGCAAGGTCGTCAGACAGAAAATAAACAATGGCAATCTATGGGCACAGGGTCCAAATGCTGGAGTTTTCTAGTTATAACTTTCTTAATACGGCATGGATTTCTTATTGTTACGGCTTATTTGAATGCTCGTGAAATATTCTAAAGTAGTATTAAACGCACCTTTTCTTACTTGGTCCATGCTTGCCACAAACACATCTCCAAAGCAATCGACATTAACATGCAGTACGTGCTTCTGAGCAAACTGCACGAATTTATTGCTGAAATCTGATTGGCTGCAGTATATAATATGACTCATGACAAACGTAACAAATGCATAGAGAGAAATAAAAGATGGAAATAATATGTCATCGAGTGAGAAATGATGAAGTGCGAAGGAGAACTGGAATTGTTCGGGAGATGGCTGATCGAGTTGAGCAGAGGGTGTTGCGATGGTTTGGGCATATGGAGAGAATGGATAATGAGCGATAGGTGAAAAAGATAACTAGATCTGATGTGAGAGGTGTAAGGCTGAGAGGAAGACCGCGAATAGGATGGATGGACAGTGCGAAGAGAGCGTTGGATGCGAGAGGGTTGTCTGTTGAGCAAGGAAGAGTGGCTGTGCGTGATGCAAATGAATGGAGAGAAATTGTAAATGAATAAATGATGATGCAGCCCTGAGGGGATATTCTCCTGCATTTTGTCTGATCAGCTGATCAGGTCAGGTGCGGGTAAGGGGCTGGATCCATTATGATGTGGCAGAGGTAAACCAGCTTTGCTGTCGGGCCCTGCTGCGGATGTCACTGACTGCACTGTGTAGTTGACCCTCGTGCGGTGTGATGCGGTGAGTGATCTGTCCCTTCTCCCCTTTAGGGCTAAGATGCGAATGAATGTGTATGAGTGGATGAGTAAATTGGTAGTGTGTTGACCTGTCTCGGCTACCTCCCTTTTCTTGGGGGAAGCAGCCTAGGTATATAGATAGATATTAAAAATATTAATTATACCTTTTATTTATATAAAATATCAAATGCATATGTATAATGGAATAAATACTTAACATAGGCCTATATTTATATTTATTTTTTCTACCACAGATATAAGGCACCCCTTTTTAACGTGAGAGCGTTCGGACTGACTCTATCAGATAGGTGTATGTGAAGCTACAGAACGTGATTTTTTTTTTAATACCCTATCTGATGGAATCAGGATTCCGTGGGCATGAATGACCAGTGAATGGAAACGTGGTCCATTGATTTGGGCAAACCTAGGCTGTCTGGACGTTGCTACTCCTCACCCTTCCCCAAGGTGGGAAAGGAGGTCCGGATGATGATGATGATGATGGTAATAAAAAGAGGCTCTAGGCTTCAGCATAATATTTATATTAAATTATATGAACTGCATCTTGTTGGAATTATTTTGCTTATGAGTCACTATTGCCATAAAACAAAGGTGTGGACTCCAACTTCATTGTGACATGCATAGATATATTCTCCCAACCTGTCACACCGGCCGGCGGGGGAGAGGGGGAGGAGCTGGAGGCGGTCCCCCAACCTGTCACATATCCATAGTGTCATGTGTCTATCCATAGATACATATATCTATGTTGGAAATGCTGAACCCCTGAGATTGTTAGATTCATAGACGGTTAGGTTGTGTTAGGGTAGTCATTTCACCAGAAAATACACTACTGTGACCCAACATTGCTTTTCCGGAGTAAATACATTTCCAACATATTCACCATGCTCTAATTTTGCTTGCATAATGCAAGAAAAACCGAAAGTGAAGTGGCGAGGGCTTTCTTGACTTTTACCTAACAATTAGGCATGCCCATATTTATGTGGCTTAGTACATGAGAATCTGAGTACTGTACACTGATTACCATAGTGAAATTCTTAGAATTTAATGCATTGTGGTACTGTCAAACGTTATATTATAAGGTCAGCTGTCATTCACATTGGCTAGTTTGTTTATATTACAACTAGACTCTGTGGAAGTACTGCACTTCTGCATGCATCAGTCTGAGCAGTGCAAGTCTACTTGACGTTTGTACTGATTTTATAGTACAAATTGTATATACTTACCCATGAAGTCATTCCATATTGCCTGGTCCCAGTTGTTTGCTTATTAGTGTAACACTGGCATTGCAGAGAGGTTGAAGAGCAGACTATAACAGACGACATGCACTCGACCTTTCCAACATGACGCATGTTTTGCCTCCTCGAGCGTCATCCATGTTTATTTATCTGTGAGATAACCAGTCTGCTTTCCTGCATATCACGACATGACTGAAAAACCTTTACTTATCTCTTGGAGATCGAAAGTATGCAAGGGAGCTACTCCGACTGGGGCGTGCTGGCCACTAAACCTCTAAGATATTATATCAGAATATTAGTGTGTCATACTATCAAATAATGGTACCATATCATCCTAACAAGGAATATTAGCACATCACATTAGCAGATAATGTTACCACATCACTGTAACAAAGAATATCACATTATTTTGCCCTAGAATACAATGAGAGAAAATTATATACAGAAAAAATCCCCATTATTATGGCACACAGTACTACTACAAACTATAAACAATGTATCAGGTGTTAGTCGAATAAAAGGAATAACAAGAACACACTGACCACTTTGGGCATTGCGCGCTGTGGAGATTGTATGTGCAAATAGTGAAACTGGGTACAGAATACGCTGGGCCGTAGAATTTTGTATTTATTTACACTACAGAAGGGGACGGACAAAATTTCGCCTGATACTTCGCCTCTCTGTATCTGGCTGTCCTCATCTGACTAATGTTCCCAAGCTGAGAGAGGCATGGTGTATTTGTGTACCCACTGCCTTATCATACATCAGGGAAGAACGTGAAGATCATACTCCAGTAGAATACAGCGGGGACTTGGTATACTGTATACTTTTCACATTTTTAACCGAACAGCTTGGGTACTATTGATTTCTGAATGAGTACTATGGTTTTTGTTGTCTCGGCGTGGTTGGTACTTCGGGTTTTGTGGTGAATCTCTAAATAATTCTGTAACAGTAATGGAGCTTGTCTTTACGGAGCTTATAGCTCACATCACCATAATTTCTTACAAAAGTATTTGCAAATTGAAAGAGCACTTTCCACATGTTTCGCCTAAAGCGTTAGATTGTAAGGAGCTTTAAGTATTCAGATACACTTTTTACCGAATGAACCAAGAACATGACTCCATTACCATAAAAGCGTCCCCTGAGTTCGACTGAACCCACCAATTTAACCTATACAGTATAATGTGTTCTCTCAAGTCGAGATTCCTCCCCATGCAGTGTTTCAGTTCTTTTAGTTATCCGTTTATAAAGGAACTCATAGGCAGATGCACAGGCAGAAAGACGCGCAGCAAATAGAACAGGCAGACACATATACCCAAGACAGACTTTGATTCGCTAATTTGTATACAGTACATTACGACGGGAATTTACTGAACGCAAGACAGACTATCTTTTGATCATTTTTACCAACTAACAAAGCTCCAGGCCCAGATGGAATTCCTCTAATTGTTTTCAAAAAGTTCTCCCCAGAACTTGCCTCTGTTCTAGCTAAATTATTCAGACTATGCATACGTACTTCTTCATTCCCTAATTCATGGAAAGAAGCCAATATCCACCCGCTTCCAAAGAAAGGAAGTTCCTCTGACCCCTCTGATTACAGACCAAAAGCTGTCACATCTTCTCTTGGTAAAGTATTTGAAACTGTAATTTATAAGCACATAGTTAAACACCTTGAATCCAACAAATTGATTAATAATAGACAATATGGTTTTCACCATGAAAGATCCACCATTGATATACTCAGTCTCCTGATATTTCTAAGGCTTTCGACAGTGTGGCACCGTTCCCTTCTATCCAAACTCCCTTGCCACGGACTGACGTCTTTTGTTCCTCTGCTTCCCTCATATCTCAGTGACAGAAAAATAAGAGTTAAAGTAGATGCTGTGTATTCCAATTTCCACTCAGTTAATGCCAGCGTGCCACAAGGATCAGTTCTGGCACCATCCCTATTCCTAGTTCACATTAATTATCTCTTATCTGTCACCCATAATCCCATTCATTCATATGCAGATGACAACACTTTACAGTTCATTCACACATTTACAAAGTTTAATATCTCTAACTCTCAACTCAGTGAAGCCATCTTTATTAATCAAGACTTGTCTAAGATTAATGAATGGGGACCAAATAACCTGGTCTCATTTAATGCTAGTAAAACCAAACATACACAGCTTACTAATAGGCAGATATTGCCAGATTCCTAAATTACCTTTAATGCTACTGATATTCCTATCTCCAGAAGTATTGAAATTCTCGATGTTTCACTTAACAATGCCCTCAGCTGGACCTCTCATGTCAGATCATTTGCTAAAACTGCCTCAGAGAATCCTGGATTATTGTACAGAGTCCGCAACTTCTTCACTGTCGAGCAGTTGGCTATAATTTATGTCATGTGTGCTCTCAGCTAGAATATTGCTCACCCTTGTGGAATGGATGTGGGGAGGTTGCACTAAAACAACTAGAAAAAAAAATTCAGAACAAAGCTGTTGGAATTATTAATAACCCTGCTATTATAGATAAACTACCTCCCCAACAAGTAAGAAGGAATGTTGCCTCCCTTGCATTATTTTACAGATACTTTTATGGCAAATGCTCAGACGAAGTTGCGTCTATTTTGCTACCTCCCCATGCCTTCCCCTGTGCAACGCGGGCATCTGGTAGCGCTCATGACTGGAATGTCACACAGCCATATTGCAGATCTTCTGCCTATCAGAATTCTGTTATTCCCTGAACTGCTTCTCTCTGGAACTTGCATCCCCGGAGTTGTTTCCCCCAAATCTTCAACCCACATCTGTTCAGGTCTTACTGTTACTGATTTTATATAAATGAAGGACGCCAGTAATCTGGTGTATGGATTTTTTTTTCAATCGTTTTCCTTCCTCTGTCCTATTATTTTTAAAAAAATATACAGTATATACTGGACCATGATATTAATATGCATTCTCCTCCCCCTTGGTCTCCCACAGGTCCTATCTGAGAGTGGTTGGTCTGCCGCTGTGGCCATGGACGCGGGTGGTAGGCTTGGGTGGTGAGGGTGGGGTAGAGGAGGTGTTCTCACACCCCAGCCTCAGGGACACCATACATGCCATTTACCTCGCCATCTCGCTTAACAATACGTCCACCTTCATGCTCACATCCACGCCCACAGCCGCCGAAAATTATGATGCGGTGGCTTGTTTGCCAGGTACGATGTTTAACCTGTGTGTGTGGGGGGGGGGAGGGATGGTGTTGCAGTCCATGCCTACAGATATGACTATAGACACATCCCAGCCACAGGAGCAATGACATAACGACCACATGTGCTGTATTCTCTAGTCCTGAGATGCAGTGATGCCATGAAAACCAAAGGATAAGGAAGCAAAATTTGCTCCCACAACATACACAGCTACAGCCACCTCCATGGAGCTGAGTACACAAGAGACACATTACGCCTTTCGAGATTTGAGCACTTTACAAACGCACTAATGAGATACCTACATTTGGTGGCGCTGTTAACCCTGGGTGGAGCGAAACAGCTACGGCGTCCCCCCGGGAGCCAAACCTCATCGTATTTCTCTGCACGTCGCCGTGGGAAAGAACCATAGTTCGACCCAGGTTGAGCTCTGTCTACCAGAGGTCACCGGTTCCCTAAACGGTGTATGTATTGTGCTATGCCTTCAGGACGGCCCCACAGAAGTAGTTGCTTGTCTGTGGTCGACGGATATGTTTGGCTAGACAGACTGGGGTTAAGCAACAACAAACGCAACCAAGCAAGGGTCCACTAAGATCCTTAATTCTATTAACCACTAAACTGTCAAATTTAGCTGAAGAAAGGCATTCTTCTACAGAAGGTTAAATTACTTTGCACGATACAATTAGTTTCTTTTCAGAATGAATGATTAAAACTACATTATTCTTTACATTCCAGGTATTAATATTCTATTGTAGCTATCAGTCTTGTTTTTTTTTCTGTTTTTCTATTCTATGGCGGGGATTAGGAAAAAAAAAATATAGGAGTGAGGCTAAATGGTCCCTATTTACCCGTATAATTGCCCTAGGTGAGGGTCCTATCTCCATTCACTTGATGTACTGATGCCTACTTCTTCCTTCATATCCAGCATTCTTTTTCTGCATCTGCCCTTTTTCTCTTATTTCTCCCACCCTTCTTGTCCCTGATTATTACTCTTCCTTCCACTTTAGATGGTTCCACACCGAGTTAAAAACCAAATGGTTTCTTGTAACTCAGGAAACCATTTCCAACGCTGGGTGTTAACCATATATCCAAATAATGAGGTGACTTGGAGTCTACTATGGTGCCTCTGTTAACTGGATGGAGAGACGCAAAAGTGGCAATATCCGGGAACCAAACTTCCACACTAATCCCCGCTCCTCGCTGTGTCGAGGCGCTGTCTGCCGCATGGGACCTGTACATCCGTTCAATGCACAGGATGTCCCTGCAGGGGCGATAGCTTACCTGCAGTTGATGAGTTTGCTCGATCAGATAGGCTGGAGTTATACAACAGCACATTGACGTATTATAAGGATGTGGCAACTAAACCTACCCGCCCGTGTGCTGCAAGTCGCCTACTGACACTTACCATACAGGAAAGAAGAAACTGGTATTTAAGAATTCCTCATTTTTTATAACCTTGTCTCTAAAATTTCAGAAGTCTTGACTTTCACTGTTTTTTGGTTCTAGTCACTTCGTATATTTTTTTTAAAACTTTTGGATCCTAACCACCCCCTTTTTTTAGTCATGATGATAATGATGAAAATGAATGTTGCAATCCTTAGCGCTAAGGTTTGTACTGCAGGTGGCTTATGTGTGCGTGTATACTCCCGGTGTTTGTACTGTAGTAAAGGGGGTCCTGGCTCCCGGCTGCTGGCCCCCCTATCCGCCCCCAACACCCACACCCACAACACACCCGCCTGGCCACACCCTTTCCCCGGTGAGTCGAGGGAGTGTAAGAGGGGATAGTGAGGGAATGGGGGGAGGACAGGGAGCTAGGAATGGGAGTGAGGGAGGAGAGGGATGGGGAAGATGAAATAGTAGATTGATGGATAAAGTAGGACAAGAGCCAGGTAAATGGTGGGAAAGGGAGACATGGCTGGGATGAGACAGTAAGAGAAGGGGAGGATAGTTGGGAAAACAGACAGT